>NW_017547207.1:1226933-1252898 GCF_001854935.1 Bemisia tabaci | reverse complement strand
TTACGGCCATGAAGGCCGCGCGGGGTCCACGGGACACCGGCCGCTGGGTCCAGTACTAGCTGGCGCACAGCGCGTTAACGCCGGGATCACCAGTGTCCAGAGCAACCGGGTCACAGGGCCGTAGTTTTTTTTTTGAGTGCAGTAATATATCGACAGTGTAAGTCCGCAACCACGTATCTCGCTTACTGTGTTTAAAAATCTCCGCTCCTATATTTTATTTGTTTAGAGGAGAACAATTCGATAATATTCTTTAAAGTTCTCGCATAGAGGAGAAAATGACGGCAGTTTTCAAGAATTGCCGTTGGGTAGTTTTCCATTTAAAAAAGAAAGTATGACAGGAAGTCTGCAACATCACAAACCGAGATACGTGATGCGGATTTATACCGTCGATATACATATATTTTTGATTGCTTATGCTCAGAAAACCAGTAAAATTGGAAGACTTCTTTTTGAATTTGTTGTTTCGGCGCTTTGAATACATCTAAGGGGAGGCGATGTATTCCGGGAAGGGTATGTAGGTCCAGCTACTTCGTCTGCCATTGTGAAAATTCTATTTTTTCCTTCTAATCACAGCATGGACTACAAGACAAGGTTCCAACTAAAAAAATTGCAAATATTTTTTCTCTTCAAAGTCTTACGTAGGAATACGATACACACAACGGGAAACTCAGGAACGAAATATTGACGCGAGTCTTCTCAAAACGAATCAATTAGAAGTTTCATTGTAATTCTCATTCATGTCATTCATATTTTCTTATTTAACCAATGTTAATTTTAAACACGTATATCTTATTCAGGAGTTGAATGCCAAGATTTCGGTTATATGACTCATTTCTCGTGAAATTTTGAGAAGAAAGCGGCTTTTTCACTTTGACAAGGAGCCCATCACAAACGTACGATTTTCTCGAAATAGTAAAAATTTCACTTATACGACTTTACCTCCAAGCCCTTCTATTGCTGTACGCAAATCCTCTAAAAACAATTCTGCAAATATTCTTCCCCTACCATGACAGTACTAGGAAATTTTACATTAGCTTGACTTAACTTAATGACTAGTTTAGAGCTAACTGGTGGACTAAGGTCCTAACTTGAAAAATATTTAATGGGGCAATAGATAGCCTTTTCTTGGAACTATTGGTTGTTGACAGGTGTGCCAAGCCGGAGGGCTTAATGAGGTGAAAGGCCAAGGTGTAGAGTCAGCGATCCTGGACATGCACACCTGTAACAAAACAATAAGACACACAGAATTATCCTAATTTACAATGTTATACATTTTAGAGTTTATTTACACATGGGGGTACCACGGGGGCCTCAGAATTTCGTATATAGACGGGAGTAACAACCTTAAGGTTGGTTTTAAAATATTAGAAACAGTTCTCTTATCGATACTCGGATGGCACACATAATTGAAAACGCTAAGGAAGGGAACGCGCCTTCATTATCTGCATACGCAACACGGACAGCCATGAAGCGCGCAAAGTGTTGCATTTAGACGTTATCATCGACTTCGCACCCCCAGACTCGAGGGACCTCCATCTCTCAAAGATTTCCATCCCTGAATGCAGACGTAAAAAGACGTGCAGACGGGCCTCGGAAGATCCTTTGGACCAATCGTGGGATGGACCACACGCGCTACATCTCTGAAACTTTCTTCCCTCGGATTAAGGAAACGCCGGCGAAAAGCAACAAAAAGTCTGACCGCAGCTCTCCCCGCATTCAAATCCGAACTTTGCGTCTTGCGGGCCCGATCAATGGGGATGGACCAGGTGGGGGCTTTGTCGTGGTCGAGCCAGGCCTTTGTGACGTCAAATCTGGAGCCGGGAAGTGGATATAAATTACCGGTGTAAGAGAGAGAGAGGCGAGCTCGAGAGAGGGACAGAAACACCAGCCCGATTGTTTTCCTCTATTTTGGCATTGTTTTGACTCCTTTGAAGCGTTGGTTAGAGTAGCAACCTGCTGAGTGCTGAAAGGCGTGGGAAGGAGGCGACTTGGATCGGGATTGCAGGACAAACATGTCATTCAACCCCAGGCGATCCCCCTTTGCCCCCCTCTTCCGAATAGGTGCGCCTACACGGCATTATTGGGCCTCGGATCGAATCAGCCTGAAATAAAAATGTCAATCCTGGAAACACAGGGATGAAGAGAGAGGTCCGAGACGGAGTGAAAGAATAGTTACGGCCGTAATTTTCGGGTCTCGGTCCTCAAAGGGGAATCGGAGCGAAATCCAGAAAAATCGCGTTAATTGCTTCGCGTTCCGTGATCGTGAAAAATCCATTCCGGAGCCCGTGAACCGGGAGTGGTTTTTTGTTTAGGTTGTTTTGTATCCCTTCTCTCGGCTCATCCCATTGTTTTTGGCTATTGTTTGACAATATTTTGGGCTATCTCAGCGTGTTTTGCGCGTACCTAATTATTGTGGGAACAGTCTGGCGTTTGATTTGCTTGATTTTGAAGATTATTAATCAAAATATGGATAATTGCATAAAATATAAGCGCGATATACTTTAAATATTACGTAATTAGCTTAGTTTCCATCATCAGATTTACAGTCATCGCGTATGAACTGAGGATTCCAATTAGCTTGACGATGTGAATTTTATAAAATACAGAAAACGTTAATTTTTAAATGAAAACGAATAAATTAGGCAAGAAACAGGCTCTAATGAAAAAAATTGCCTTATTTTTTTTGTAAATTATCGGGTTCTCGTGTTGGGTAAAATTATCACTGCAAACCTAACGTATACAGAGAAAAATTCAATTAGCCTGCATCCATGGAGTCCAAATGAAATGAGAATCAATTGGAAAATTGCGTGTTTCCCTTCGACGGTTTTTCATAACTAACGAGGTATTACTAAAACAACATCGAACGGAGGGCACTTCGGCCGAAAGTAGTTATGGTGCGTCATGTTTGTTTTTTATTTGCTGGCTTCCTCAGGGTGTCTGTGGACTTGTTATAATCAGTCCGCATACATTGATTTTTATTTGAGAAATCGTAAGTAAAATCTTACGTATTAAGTTTGATGCTCGCACTGGTTAGGTTGAACAGTACATTTCTAGTAAAATTACGGTCGGATAAAGTGAAATTTATATTGGATTTGAGGAAAAAAGAGCAGGAAAAACTTAACTGTTGGTATTGTTTTTTAAGGGGCCCAAGCGCCAGTGCGAATGTAGCTCGGAATGTTACACCGAAAGAGAGAAAGCAAAGCTCAGAGGTGTTTGTCGCTTGGACCCTTTCAAACCTAAACGGTATAACTATTTTCATTTTTGATGGGAGTCAAATCCAGAAAAATGTCACTTATCTAGATGCCTCTTTTTTCCCCCGTAAAGCAGTCGATATGATGTAACCATGGGCGCAGAGATGAAATTTTTAACGAGACTTCGAGACCAATCTCATATCCACTATTCTTTGCCACATCTAAGATTAATTCAAAAGATTTCTCGATAGAAAACTCACACCAAGTATGAAACGGACAAAATGTGTCTTGTAACCGTGTTTTCCTTTCATTCGTTTTTCCGAGTCAAAGTATTCGGAGAGGTTGATAATTTTAATTTTACAATGAAAGTTTGATTAAAAAGTATCCTTCAAATGAAAATTTAGTTTTTAACTACATCGAATACAGGTCTGAAGGAGGTTACTAATAGTTAAGCGGGAATCATGAGTACATTTATTAACAAAGCTAGATTTATTCGCTCTCAAGGCTATACCTCATATTTTGGCTACAAACAAAAACATTTTTTCAGGAAGTAGCTAGTCTTCTATTCGTTGTTGGGTGCCTATTAGGATGTTTCGTTGTGAACCGATTGACTTGCATCATACCAGTTTCTACAAATTATTTTTTGCCTTTACGGTGCGAATAATAATAAAAACATAAATACTCGTGGTGCATTTTAGCTATAGCTTTGATTTCCAAACTTGAGTGTAAGATTCCAGAAATACGTTATATTAGGCTTCCTGTAGAGAAAATAGACAAAGACACGAATTGAAACAAGATTGGGTTTCTGTGCTCATTCTTTTAAATTCACTGGCCTGATTTATTGGCGAGACATAAGTTTGTGAGACTTTGGACACCTTTAAAATTATATATTTTAAATATTTCTTCTAAAAAATTGTAGAAAAGTCACCTCTTGTAGACACTCTTCGTGAATTTTACTAGAAGTAAGTAATCTTACAGCATAAAATTTGAGGGGTGAAGTATCACGTGAATGGAAAATTTGTACGAAAGACTTTTATTGCTTCATCTGATGTGCATAATGAGCTGAGTTCGCAGTCTTACTTCTCAAGAATAAAAAGTTTTCTCATGAAATAATCTAATTTTAGATACCTGGAAATTCTCTATTATACGAATTTTGGTCATGTATATTTTTACCCAGTTTGGATTAAGATTTTGGTTTGCATGGCAGAAAAACTTGGCATTCCGACGGCCATCTTGGAACGATGAAACGCGCTTAAAAACTTCCTGAGCAGGAGAACATCAAAGCGGGCTGGGGCTAATCCATTATTCCAACTTGTGATGGAGGATCCATTTTGCGCCGTGCCGCGCCGGGAGTATGCAAATTGCGTTACGGTGCGCGTCGGTCGCGGGAAATTGGAATGAAATTGGTTTGCCGGGAAAATGAAACCAGGATCCGGGCAACGGTTCCGCTCCATCGATTGTCCCGCCCCCAACCGCCTGCCCACCAACCTACCCTCAAAGTTAGCAATCCGCGACGCAGGTTCTCCCGCCTGCCGCGCCCAACTTTCAACTACCATCTACCCCACAGCCACCGTGCTCCGGTCGAATTCACGAGGCAGTTGCGGATGTTCAGGCAGGTGAGATGACTTCTGTGAGCTGGAGAATCAAATATAAATACTCTATATATGTCGCAGGCAAATAGTCAAATCAGGCATTTTGTCAAATGCCTGGGCAGATAGTCAAATTTTAACGGTTTACACAAATTTGTGAATTCATGGCGAAGAGCTCAAGATTTTTTACTATTATTCGAAAAATAACTCATCAAACCGACGAACTCTTTATGTTTTCCTCTTCAATTGCTTCTCATATTTTTAAATGTTGAAATTGCGAAAATTCTGTACTTTACGACATGCTAAAAATGTCAAGATCAGTGTCTCTTCGGGAGCTAAAAATTGTTTAAAATACCATTGTGTGTGCAAATTTTTACTGAGAATTTTTCTTGCAGGAACAACGAATTATTTTGTTCGAAGTTAGGGAAAGAATCAGAATTTCAATCTATGTTAGAATATTTGACTATTTGCCTAGGCATTTGGCAAAATGCCTCGGCATGTACTTAAATTTTCAGAGTTTACGAGGTTTTCTACGTTTCCACACAGACCTCTCTAATTTTCAATATTTTGAGACAGAACATCCGGTAAAGTACAAACAATCATTTTCTTTCCCGTTCAAAAATGCTCCTCATAATTCTTCATCCGTCCAAAATGTGTAAACTTTTTATTTTACGACATGCTGCATATTTTGAGATAAATTCGCATTAAAGGACCAGAAAATACGTCTTTAAGATCGTATGGAAAAATTTTTTACAGGGAATTCTTTTCCACGTGATCAGAGAATTATTTCGTCTACAGTCAGCAAATTAATCAGAATTTCAGTCGAAATAAGAATATTTAACTATTTTCCTAGGCATTCAACAAAATGCCTGATTTGACTATTTGCCTGCGACCTTTTGCATCAGTCAAAATCTTTACTCCTCTCGATGGATCAAGAACAGACAGGGATCTACAATCTGTCCTCAAACTCAGAGGGACAGATAATTTTTATTTCAGTTTAAGAACCCACATTCTTTTATTATAAGATGTAAGTTACTTGGGGAGATACTCCAACTATAACAGTAGAGACAGGTGTAAAAACTAATCTCTGTTGAAACTTTTGTTTTGAAAGTTTTGATCTTGATTAAAATCCTACGTATTAAGGTTCCCCCACGAAAAAAAGATCCATCCTTACAAACTTGAGAACGAATTAAATTATATCCAAAACAAGACCACTAGATTTGTATTGCATTAAAATTCCTGCAGTTAGATCAAAAAGAATCTTGGTTCTCATTATTCACTAATATGTAATAAAAGCTCGATTAAAAATTTGTACAAATTAGCAAACCCTGACTTTTAAACAGTGTAAGAATATATTGCTACCGTTCTTTAGCATAGGTATTCAATGGAGAAAATTGACTCGAGCTGGATTGGCGATTAATAATTACTCCTGCCTGACAGTTCTTTGTCTCTATAAAATGAGCAAAAAACAACCGTTTGGTGGGAACGACTGCTTCCCTCTCCTTTTTCATGATTATCACGTTCCAGGCAACTCGAGGGAATT
The DNA here is from genome assembly GCF_001854935.1 of Bemisia tabaci. Classification (NCBI taxonomy): domain Eukaryota; kingdom Metazoa; phylum Arthropoda; class Insecta; order Hemiptera; family Aleyrodidae; genus Bemisia; species Bemisia tabaci. Next base: position 1,246,575 of record NW_017547207.1, on the reverse strand, counting down.
TGGCCGAGGGAAACTGTGGAAAACAGAAGAAAACGTCAGTGCCGAGACCAATTCGGAAAAAGACGGAAACAATTTGCCTGACAGCCAAGGAGCGGAACCGATGCGTCGGCCTGCTTTGAGCCCGAAACTGACCCAGTTTTTCGCGACCCAGGGACAAGAGAAATCGATGACAGGTCCCCGAGAATATCCTACTACCGATCGGGCCCATTTTTTCCACCGTCCGCTGCTACCTGCCCAACAATGGGCCCTTTTCAGAGGAACTGGAAAACAGGAGAAAACTCCATTGGAAGGCGCGCTATAAAATCATAACTCCGTGCCCGGCTAATGGGGTGACAAAGAAGTAACGACAGACTCCTGTCAGCCGAGCAACTAATCAAGGCCGAGGGCCGTAAATCAGGGCCTTTACTTTGGCAGCTGTTACACGGTAGCTTTGGCCTTTTAGGCCCTTCTTTTGGGCCCGTTTCTTTGGCCGCTGCCGACAGTCGGCGAGACAACAAATATTTTGGTTGGGGCCCGCGCTCTAGCGTCCTCAGTACTCGTTTTGTGCCCGGGATGCCATTGTCTCCACCGTGAACAACGTTCCACGGCATAAAAGGCCTTTTAATGAAGACGAGTTTATTTGTACTCAGGTACTTGTTCGGAAGCCGTGCCTATTTTCGGCCAGACAATTTTCCAGTTTTCTCCTGCGTCCATCCACCTCTGCCCAATGTTGCCGAGAATACGTAAAAACCTAAGAAACCCTAGCGGAAGTAAAGAGGAATTGAAAGGCTTGGTGTACAAGGCGTATAAAGGCAGTTTTTGAAAAAATTAAGATATCCATGAACTCAACTGAAACTAGTTTGGAAGTATACTCCGTCAAAAAGTCACGACTAAAATCTAACTTTAAAGCGTCAAAAAGTCACGACTAAAATCTAACTTTAAAGCGTCAAAAAGTAAGATTAAACTTCGAAGTAATTTTGAAACTTAAACAGGTGTATCTTGAAATAGCTGTAAACCATACCTTCCAAGCCCCTCAATTTGCAAGTTAACTTCAGTGTTCCCTAATGATATTCGAAGAGATACAAAAGTTTTTAAATCAAGGTAAATCTAAGTGCTGAAGAAACAAAAATAATCATATAGTTGATATTTCTTGTTATATAGATGAAGATATATTTGCTACAGTATATATTTTGATATAGTTGATTAATAATTTTGTTGAATTTACTGTTTTCAGTTTTAATTTTCGGCGAAAACCGGATCCATCTCGTCGAGAGGCACAATTTATCCGTTTCTTCCCAAAATATCTATAGCTTGAACCCTCAAATATGGTGAAAAGTAAACGAACAAGTGATATATTTCTTCCGATTGATCAAATCGTGCGAATAATTACTTTTTTTAGCCGGGTACTTTCAACTTTGATTCGACTCACAAAACAGATTGTTTTAGGGAAAAAAGCTTAAAATGTTGGCAGGAGTACCGAATGTAACAATTTTATGTCACAAACTGAAAGTCGAACTAGTATTTTAGAAAATTTTGGATACTTCGATGTTGCTCTTTTTTAACATAGATTCATTCTGAGCAATACTGAGAATTACGAATGAATCCATGCAATTTGCGATTGAAAATTAGGTAAAAAATGATGATTCCGGAAAGATTCAAATTGAGCTTATTTAAGGAGGAAGCCTGTTTACCGAACTCAAATTTAATCGTATGGTAGACAAAGTTGAGGTGTACCTAAGCTCTCACCTTCATGCAATGTTTTCACATGCCTTATCAATCTGACTCTACCTTAGCATACGTCGGATATTTTGGAATACAATTGTTGCTAAATGCCGGCTCAGACTCTACTCGCATCTCATTTTCCCTGCAAATGATCCTGACTAATAAAAATTAAGTTGAATCAACCCTTTATAGATCGATGCCATTTACTGAATGGCCTGTTTAATGTTGTATCATTATCAAAATATACGAAAAAACACTTGGAAACTTGACCCGAACTCTAGGTAACAAGGTGGAATAATAGTGCTGAGTCCACACTATTTTGCGGGGATAACAAGGCCAAAAATTTCAAAAATTTCAATTGGAGTCACAAGTCCCCTCAGTCTTGTACTGGTACTAATTAGAGCTCAATTTTTTTTACCCTAAGTGTAATTTTTGAGCCTTTTGGCCTTGTTTCCCCTGCAAAACAGTATGGACCCAGCACCCTTTATCACCTTGTCAAAATATGAGGTTGATAATAATGGTATGCATTGATTTATTTTCAATCTCCCCAAATTTATAATTTCTACAAGTAAATTTAGGCCATCTGCATTTTCAGTTGGCGTTTCTCAGTTTCAACAGTGTGCAGCAGGAGGAGAAGGAATTTCCTAAAACTCACTTTCGAACGGTTGAGCTTTTCAGATAATTACTTTTTGAATTTTCTCGCCCAACTTTTAAATATAACGTGATGAATCCCGAATGCTAGCCGAATTTAACCCACCTCGACGTTGTTATCACTTGACTCTACCCTCCTCGCGAGGGGTTTCGAGGCATTTCTCAGGGCGATCTGGCAAACCCGTCGTTGAAGTTCTTTTGCCCCTTTTTATAGGACTCTGCCTGGTATATCTTTCTCACGCCCGCGCCCATTTCTCCGATTTTTGATTTGCGAAAAAAGGTGCCAAAACTAAAAGAAAATGCTACCTAACTCCAAAGCCATTTGACTAGTACACAATATTTCCCTCTCAAACTGGCAACCACGAGCGGAACCAGAGTGAAAACAATCCCGACGGACACTGCGGACAATAGGCGCGTCTATCCGGTGTAGAAATTACACGGAAACAATAAATAGGAAAGCAGTGATCGGCGAAAAAAACGAAATTCTGCGTCACTGGAACCTCGAGCAATTCTGGTTACTGCTTCCTTTTTTTATCCGGTTCGGGGCGAGGGAGAAGGCTTGGTCAAAGAATGCCGTGTTTCGGAAATATCATGGTATAATTCATAATTGGTTGGAGCTGGTTTTCGGGGGAACGGCCGGCCTGTCTTCCGGAGAAAATGCTCTTTTTACCGAATTACACACCGTCTCGAGGGTGCAGTGCATCCCTATCTGACCTGAGGTCAACTTCCCCCAAACTATATAAAAAATTTCAGGAATCTTTTTTTTTTCACTCGTCCTCTTTTTTCCTATTCCCTCTTGATGCTCCACAGTATGGTCCAATAGGCAGTACAAGCAACATAACTCAAAATTTCTTTGTCCATTTCCTATGAGAAGTAATTTTGATAGCAAACAAATCAGAAAATTGGCGAGGTGCCTATAAGATAAATATTCATTTTAACAATTCTTATTCCATAAATGTGACCGTAAATGAAGATAAAGACTTAAGTATAGGGACAAATTCAATTCAATGTCATGGAGGTTGGATGTTAAAGGTCAGGCACATTTATTTTATAATTAAAAGAAGAAAAAAGATCTCAAAATTCTGAGCAGCCATTTTCAAATTGATAAAATACCGGATTATACTGTAACGCTTTGTCTTCTAAAAGTTATTTGAGCCACTCGCAAGGAATCTGAAGTAACTTTTTCGTCTCCATCTCAAAATCACGTGAGCCTTTGGAAAAAATATGAATTACGATACTATTTGTAGCCAGGATCTGTTTCCTTTCCAATATTTCACGGGGAAAACGAATATAAAACAGAACGGGAGACCAAGAAATCCCTCCTTCAAACTTCCTTTGATCTTCTTAATATCTCCCTCAGGAATTGATTGCCGATCTGCACTTTGTGTGGATCGGTTGATACTTACAATTTTGAAAAAAAACTTAATCGGCCCGAAACGATGATACTTTAACAACTTAAAATGGGACTAGAGCCGCAGAATAGATCATAGAATAAAAAACCGGGACGTTTTGCTGTTCTCACACCTGCATTTTCAACCGATAATAAGAAAAGAAAAATTAAAATTGTAATTAAATTACAAACTCATACATATACTAATTGTGAGTCTCGCTGCTGTCATTGTGAGTCTATTACAGCGGTGAGGCTAAGAATAAGTTTGTACTTCTTTTTAAGTTTCTCTTTGTATTTCCTGTTGAAAATGCAGGCGTAAGATTTGCGATACGCCCCGGTTTTTTATTTTAGTCCCATTTTAATTTGAAAATTTAGTAAAATTTCGAAGAACGTACAAGGGGCTTGGAGGATAAGGCGCACAAGTGCAGTTTTTTGAAACATTTGGGATATTAATGATTTCGAGTAAAACGAGTCTCAATGCATATTCTGGGAAAAATTCGATCCCAAATTCCCAATTTTTCAGCATCAAAAAGTGAGTTTGAACTTTCATTCCGCCGTAAAGATTAAGGTAATTTCGAAACTTCGTTCACATATTTCTCGAAATAGCAAAAACTGCACTTATAATCTTTGTCCTCCAAGCCCCTCACATGGACTTTCTTTCTTGATAAACTTTCTCTAACAAGACTCATTTCGACCAAAATACGCCGCACTGTAATTTTTGTTGCTGTACAGGCTGATCAATGAAATTGGTAGACAAAGCTATAGATAAAGACGACGTAGGGAAAATGAATTGATCCTATTGGTTGAAGCGAGTGGTTCTTATAGACTAAGGGGGAATAAATGAAGGACTGACTGTAGGGTCTCTTGTCGGTTGCCGTTATATTTAGTCTATGATTTACCTCCTTTGTCCATCGCAACCACTCTCTTCCACCAAAAGGATAGCTTCATTTGCCCTATGACTTCTCTGTCTATAGCTTTACCCATCAATTCTATAATCAGCCCGCTGGATCGAACTAAAACATGAATATCCAAGCTGGAGCTAAGTCTTTAATTCGTTGGCGTTAATTATTAATACACTGACAACCTGTGTGTTCGCAGTTCCAGTGACGAAACGAGCAAGCGCCGTAAAACGTTGTATGTCAGGAATTTTAATATACCAAATAACGAAGGAGACAAAAATGCAATCCGCTTAGTGGTCCCGAATTGCGAATTCCAGCGCGAGTCTCCTGAAACGATGATTGATATTTTTCGCCTGGACGCGACACTTGTGAGGCTTGACGAAATAAGGATATAATACGATGTTTTAATGGGTTTTCACAGGTTAAGAAACGGCGAATGTTATTCAGGAAAACAATAATGGATTGAATAACAAGATGAATAATTAATTTATCGTAAGAGTTGTAAAAATTATGACTTGATTATGGATCACCCAAGTTGATGCTATTTTTCCTTGGTGGGTGAGGGACCTCTTAGCTTTGAAGTTAAATGTCTCTTAACTTTGGATTCTACACTGAAAAAAGTAATTGTTTCAAGCATATGATGATTATTGAATTTGCCATCAAGACATTTTCTCATCTTCTTTCAAGCTTAATGTTTCTATGGACAGGAAAAAATGCTTGAGAGAAGCAAAAAAGAACCTTAAATTAAGCAATTTTATTCTTGATTTAAGAAAAAATATTCCATGGTGACAAACTTAATGTTTTTTCTTTTTAGTGCAAACATGCCCTTCATATTCAACTTCCAAAGAGATTGTGGAGGAGGGTGGCCCCTGGCCCCTATTGGCTGTCATTTTTTAGGTTCACAGGAAAAAATGTAATGTTGTTTTAGCATTTATTGTCTTAAACAAATGTGTGACAAGTAAAATTGCTGATTTTACAATAAAAAGAATGCTAGGTTAACTACGTTCAAGGTTAAATGAACAAATTCAATGTTGGGCCAGCATTTTTTAAATGTAAAGTCAGCAGTTGATACTTTTCGCACATTTTTCAACGGTATAATTGCGAAATCAACATTCAATTTTTTCCGTGTCTTCTATCCATAAATGTTCCTTACGTACTCCACCGCCATAGATTAATTGAGACTCGATTTTCGTTTTGGAAGACTAGACCGAGTCTCTCTTTTCCCGCGGAGGAATACATCATCATTATAGTAATATGCATAAAATTATTAAATCGCGTGTTACGGTCCATTCTACAGTTCGCACAGTGGAAATACCGATATTTTTTATGCACATATTCGGGATTTAGTCAGCCGCCACTCTTACGTGACGCGCTAATTACGGTAAACAAAGTTGAGCAAGCTAGACTTCGCTTCATGAATGAGAACTACATTCAAAACTGTATACAATTTTTCTAATCTGCAAAGGTCACGACCCGGAGCGATAGTAATTATTTTGTTTCAAAAGAGCCGCCGTCTGCCGGAAGCCTTTCATGTCGTCTTAAAGTTGCACCTATGCGCCTCTTTTCCACTCTCGCCGGATTTGGCAAGGTCGTTTTCCTCCGTTTATCCCTCACTTCATTCACAGCAAACTTCGATTAGTGGTTCGATGTGGCAACTTTCGGCAACATCAAAAGCCTACTCTCCTCAGATCTACCGCTAGTGTGAACGGTGCGACAATCGGTGCGACGTAAGTTCATTCATGTTTTTAGCCCAGACGGCAGGCGCGTTGTTATGTTGGCGCCGACTGACGAAATCGGATGGCATGGGCTTCGGATCCTATAAAATGGATGAAGGTTACACGAATGAATCATATCTTGCAAAAAGCTACATTTGTTTGATTTCTAATTTTCATTTCAAACCAAAATGTGAAGATCAAACCAGCCCTTGCCGAAACGTACATTGTCAAAAATCTCTGAAATCCACATAAAAGTGCAATTCATTCGGGAGCGTACCTACAAACATTGCCTCCGAGCAACCGAAGTGATGAGTGCGATGCAAATTTAACTTTTTCCTGAAAGAGTTTCGAAATTTGTCTTCCTTTTTCAGACCACTCGGATTTTTCGGGCAAAATCTGGAATGAAATGCACTCCGGCTTGCTCAAATATTCCTAACAAAGTAAATTGTGGTAGAATGCCCACAGGCATGGGTATGATAAGTTCAACATTTGTAGTATCGTCACGATCAGATACCTAGCTTTGATATTTTTTTTACAGCCAGCCCTTTTTCCTAGACATTACAATGTATTTTTATCAATATCGTGGGTCGATCGTGCTTTTCGTTCCTTTTTTAAGTTTAAAACATTTCAGGATATACTTTCGAGTGTAATGAGTTATAATTTCAAAAATCCGAATATTGGTAGATTTTATGAACTGTTTATAATTCAATTTTGGTGTTTTAGATTAATTTTTACCCCTTTATACACAATCTGATAATTGATGCTTATTGTTAGTATTTTTTATTTTATTGAGGATGCCAACGTGACGTTCTTTTCGTACAATGAGACAGCTTGTGTTCTAATCTGTAACAAAATATGATTTTTACAGTGCCTGTCATGGTGGCAAATGAAAAGTTAGGATTATGAAAAAAAAAAAAATCTTCTTTAATGTTTACTTTAAGTGGGCTGTCTCATTTGTGACTCTTGTTAGAGGTATAGTTCCAAAGGTAACATATGAGTCGATTTTTACATAACCTTTAAATGAGTAATGAGTAATTGTTTGTAGTTGCCTTAGCAAAGGTCTGAAAAAATGTGTTGCTGAGTTGCGGAGATGCTTGATTGTATTTTGCTTTGTCCTTTTTCTCTTATCCTCTTCTTCTTTTCATCTCTCTTTTAATCCTCTTCTTATGTTATTCTGTCCTCAAACAGAGATTTCTTCAACAGAAACCCTAAAACCATTATATGAAGGATGATACCACTATTCGACCACGTAGGAGCTAGTGATGCCTACCCTAAAAATTGAAGGCAAACTAATACGACATTAAGATAACCTCTTCCGGTTTGGTGGGATGCTATTTTTTGAGTGGGTTCCAAGTGAGCGTGACATTTTACGACATTAATGGCTGTTAGTTATTAGTGTGTAATGAATGATACCACCATGAGTGATTGCCACCACACCAGCAGATAGCAGCACGAGCAAACGGAACCATTTTAGCTGAGGAGTGTTTCTCCTTCGTAGAATAAATTTCAGAGTCTTCACTCCCCACCTGTAATCCTAGAAAATATATGTCAATATATCATGGAATATGGATACTCTTTCTTCCTTTTTTTTTTTTTTTTTGATTCAACCTCTTATTTTTCAGCTTCTGCTTCTTTTTTCTCTTCTCCAGAAAAAATACCTGACGCAATATGAAAATGTATCCGTCTCTCCGTCCCATATTTACAAAGCATTATGGGTAAAATAATTTTAGAACATTAGCAAGCTACTCCATTAAAAAGTCAAGCAAAATAGCCATCGAAAAATTCTTCAATAATAATCAGATACGATGAAAGAAAATTAGCGTGCAAGAGAGTTAAACTTATATTTTTCAACTTATTGCTCTTGTGCTAACTCGATCCTCATTATGTGAGTCTCATATAATAGTCATTAAGCCCAAAACACTCTAGAAATGAAGCAAAGCTTAAACCCCGCTTATACAAGTAGCAAAGACAAACGGCCCACTTCGTTAGAACTGGCGACAAAATATTTGTGCGGATGAGTAAAACACACTCTCCACTTTCTGATCCGGGAAAATTAACCGCGCCGATCTTCTAAGTCTCATTTTGTTGAATTTTTATTTTCTAACCTGTCTGAACTATTCGTTTCTCGTCTCTTCGGTTTTGGTTTTTACGACCCCATAAAAAATTCCCGGCTAATGGAGTGCTGACACGTGGCCACTCCTTTGGAAGTCGCGTCTGCCACGGCAAAATTTTTCTCTCCGCTCGCTTTTATCGATACAGAATTTTAACCGACCAGTTTTTTCCCCGATTCCATCGTTGCGGACTACCAATCAGGTAGTCGTCCCGGGCGAAAAAAACAAATAGACAAGATGCCGTTGTCGCTCCTCTCTTCGAAAAAGGAATAAGTGGCTCCGTATCGCATATTTCCGATCACGAATTTAAATTAGCCCGGGCTGGGCCTCTGCCATATGTATACATAACGCGCTATATATACAGCACACGGTGAGCATTGTCGCGCATTTGAGTTTAATGAGGTCTGGCCGAATATGGCGGCCGGGAGTTTATTATCAAGTCGGGATGTCTCCACCAGAGCGCGACTGTAGCGCCTCTCTATTAGACCACACGGTTCGAATAAGGATGGAAAATGATGTCCCATCCTTCTCCGACCTTTCTTGATTGAGGGGAGGGAGAAAGAGAGAGAGCGACGCACAGTGCGGAACTTCCATATGCGGTGTGGAAACAAGTCAAAAGCACCTTAAAAATAGACATACGGAACCAAAAAAGTCATGAGATATTCCTTTGAGCCCCACTGGACCTTTGATTGATGACTTCTGACTTTCCCAGCATCCGAGAGCTAGCATAATAGGTCAAAAGTGGCTACGCGCTAAATACTCGTAAGTTCCGTAACTAGAGATCATGACTCTCAATATTGCGACTGAATTTAAGGTGATTTTAACCAATTTTTAAATGCAAATACCTCCCAAAAGTCGCAAAAGTTCCATTGTAGGATTCAAGTTGGGTTTCAAAGAATGAGAAAATGTTAACCACCCAGAAGGGTATCGAGAAAATTTCATCTAAAGTTGACTATTTAAATACTGTATATTTCTTATGGGATAGCTCCAATTTGATGGAATTGACCTCCACTTCAAACCCACATTTGAACGGGCTTTTGGAGGAAAATGGAAATGTTGCATGTGTGAGGGATTTGCGATTTGACTGCTGTTTCTTGTGTAAAAGATCGCGAGAAACACGATGGTGCCACTGGTTTTCTCTGAAATCATCTCCCAAGCTCAAAAAAAGCTCTCAAAGTGAGGCCAAAATGGAGGGGATATCCCACGCTACCCTGAGAGTCCACCTCTACATCAAAACAAACTCTCCATGCAAAGATAGGGAGCAAATACATTAGCAGAGTTGCCGTGTTTTCAGTTTTGGAGTCCCCAAATAAAGTGGCAACCCTGCCAATGTATTTGCTCCCTATCTTTGCATAGAGAGTTTGTTTTGATGTAGAGGTGGACTCTCAGGGTAGGGCGGAACATCCCCTCCATTTTGGCCTCACTTTGAGAGCTTTTTTTGCGCTTGGGAGTTGATTTCAGAGAGAACCAGTGGCACCATCGTGTTTCTCGCGAACTTTTACGTAAGAAACAGCAGTCAAATCGCAAATCCCTCACACATGCAACATCTCCATTGTCGGTGTGTCTATACAACCCGTAAGCACGGTTTCCACGGCCGGAATTTTTTCCAGCGTATTCCGATTTTTGTCCATAGGATTCGGCACTGTGCGACGGAGGACGAAGCCACTGCGTCCACTCCGGAGCAGCCTTGGAGGATAAAACTTATTGATTAGTCGTGTCCTTTTATGCCAGTTTGATTCGGGGGACTGATTCCCTGTTCCCTCCTCCCGGCTCGGCGGGCCGGCACGTTGTCAATAAAAATAATGAGGAGCCTTTACCCACCGCGTGGACGGCGGGAGCGAGCGCCCGGTGGTCTAGCATGGAGATTGGAGGCGATCACCGTCCATTTTATTTTTTTATCCCTTTATTTATTCGTCCGCCTCTCCCCGGTTTTATTCGGTTTTTGTCTCCGCCAGATGCTGGCCGGGCAATAAAATTAATGACCGGTTTCGAGCTGGACCTGAATTGGACTTGATTGATAACGACTCGGATTCAATCTGGATGCCTCGCGCGTTTTCTCGCGTCTCGCTGCACGCTCAGGAATTTATTTATTCGGCGGAGGATACAGTCGATACATTCGTCCTTGTTTCTCTTCCTCGGCGAGGGAGGTTGTTGCACCTCTCCTTACAAGAGTGAACGTCCTAGGAGGACTGCCTGAGACAGCGGCGGCAGTGAACATTGGCAGGCTAAACTAATGGTGCTCCTGAATTTTCATGGAAACATATTGTGCTCGCTGAGGTCCTAAAAGTATCAGCAGGCTGATTGTTGATATTGATCGACAAAGCGATAGACAAGGAGTATGGAGGGATCCTATTGGTGGAAGCGGGTTGCTGCAACGGTCAAAGAACGGATAGGTAATAGACTTTCTAATGGCAACCTGCAAGAGACCCAATAGTCCATCGTTTACCCCCTTAGCCTATAAGAACCACCCAATTTGACCAATAAGATTGCTCCATTCTCTTATGTCCTCTTTGTCTACAGCCAATCGAAAACACAGGAAAATGTGGAAACAAGGCTAAAATACAAAATACAAAGGCAGTACCTTACGGAACCATTATCAACTGCTAAAATTAAAAATAAAAATAATAATTTTATTGATAATGGTGCCGTAAGGTACCGAAACGCCCTGCCTTTGTATTTTGTATTTTAGCGTTGTTTCCGCATTTTCCTGTGTTTTCGATTGTCGTTTCCGTTTCGGACTGCTTTTACATTCTCTTTGTTTGTCTATAGCTTTGTCTATCAATTTCAATAATCTGCCCGCTGGATGTCGAATAATTTCATTCATAGATAAGAAGTACTTGGTGAGCTTTGCGTGGAATGACACTTGGTGATGAAAACTCAAAATGAAAATATGAACGGAAAATTACAAGATCAAACATTCCTACATTATTTGCTGCCGCAACACTTTTTGCCACATTCAGGGAACTCAATACCACATATTATTGCAATCTCTCGGGTATATTTAGCTCTTCTTCATAGCTTCCCCAGCCCCATCTGGCTTTCCACCGGGGTATCCCTGCGTCTTTCGTTGAGGAACAGCAAATCTATCATAGGTATGGAAGTCATATGATATTGCGTATGAAATCATAACTAAACTATTGGTCGTGTAAAAAAATGAAATAAATCGAAACATTTAAGATTAAAATACAAATAATAAAAATATAAAAATAAGTAATTGAAATGTGTAAAATATTTTTAATTTATCAAAACTGATTGATGGATCGCTGACAAATCGAGGAAATAAACTTCCTTCCTTACGTCTTTAAATAGCATGGTGTTGATACTGGTTTCATATTGATTTTATTTGAAACTTTGAGTATTGAGTTGTGCTTACAGGAAATTTAACATTTTAGAGCGGAGAGAGCGCGTTCGTAATGAACGAGTGCGTGAAATAATGGGAGTTGATATTGTGCACGATATCAAAACCAAGCAGCTGGTTTGGTATGGACATGTGCGGAGAATGGCAGATAGTAGGTTCATAGAATAATAAAGCTAACGCCTATAGAAGGAACACTCGCGTAAGCGGCCGTTGCGACTCTCGCCTGTTGTGTCCAGGTTTGGTTAGGTCCCGTTGCCCTATACTTTTCTGAACTCGCCAGCTCTTTGCAAGGTTGTCAAATGTAATAGTAGGGCCCAGCTAATTGCAGGGTTGCCAAATGTAATCAGTGGTGCCAAAGAAGAGTCTAATGTTATGTAAGTGTAAAAGTCACTGCCACAGAGTAAAAGAGTTTGAGTATCAAAATTAATGTAACGAAAACGATTTCCACAGCCTCGTCGTGCTCATGCTGGCCAGATGACTGATAAAATCACATGTGATCAGCTACAGTTAGAGTGTTACAGTTGGCTATTGCCGCCATTTTCATTTCTGAATGTAAACAATACCCGCCAGCTCCAGCTCAAGAGCTCCAGGTCCCTGTTCTTCTTCTTCGTCACGAAATCTGCGAGAGTGTCCTTTCTATAGGCGTAGCCTTATTATTCTATGGTAGGTTGCCCAGAAAGGTATTTGATTGGGTTCCTCCCGGAAGAAGGCGGCGTGGACGTCCAGTAAAAGGTTGGCGAAAGGGAGTGGAGGGGGAGATCAGACGGTGTAATCTGCCCGATGATTTGTGGGAGGATCGATTCCGATGGCGATTTGGAGTCGCAGAGCGCTCTAGTGCGCTGAGGTAGCGGCTTGATATGTATGTAGGTATGTTTTTATAGACTTTTCAACGATTAACAATTGCGGTTAAGCGTGAGAGCTTAGTGCAACTATAATTTACAATGCAAGTTTTCAATTTTGCACAAGCTGGTCATCCTCATATGCTCAACAAAAGATTACATCAAACTCGTCTCAAATAATAGCTCATAGCATGAATGCGCCTTTCAGTCGCATTTTTTAACATCCGTTAAATTTCTCCACCACCGTATATTTTATCGTATTATATTTTCACCGTATAATCTATCTTGTTTTAAGAGTCGTAAATTCCAGAGGACTAGGAAAGTAGCGAAGGGTTTTGTGACTAATTCATGATTGCCATTCTTCCTCGTAAAATTACAAAAATTAATCAGTGAAATCGAAAAACTTATTTTAAATTGACAACATGAAATGCAGAGGCAAATTTGTAGGCACCTGCTGTCGCGGAGTCCCGACTATAACTTATTTTGATACGGTTTCGTGCCTGACATCACCTGAGAGTCCGATGCCTCTTTATTTGTATTTTTAATGTTAGGCGTGAGTTTTTTTACGCATCATTTAAGAATGAGCGCTAAAGGGCGGACTATGTATGGGCCCAAATGATCTTTGCGATGCGAAAGCTCACTCCGCATCGAATTAATTTGAAATCCCCTACACCTTTTTTTATGCTAAACTAGTATGACTCAACATATAAGGCTCACAGAAATCTAAAATTTTCTATCACCACTAGTGTTATTTTATATTCCTCTAAAGATTGAGATTTATCAGCCAAAAGAGAAAAAATCCACCACCTCATTATACTGCTTTTACTTTTCTCCTCTGAAAAATGTTGACGGTAAATGAAACGTTTCAGAATTAATTTCTGTTTTAGTTAAAAATTAAATACCAACCACTACCATTCGTTACAACACCATGAAATGCAAAAGGAGAAAGTGATACTTCGAGAATTCAAAGATGTCGTGCTCATTTTGATAATAATACTTAGTTATAGCAAGAATCCTTGAAAAAATTGGACCCATAAATTTTTTAAACTAAAACATGATGCACGATTAGAGCTCATCAGGTAGGGAAAATTAAAGTGTCCGCAGCCCTCTGCGTTTTTTTCGTCCATTTCTTGAGAAAGGAAATACAAATAATCTACGAGCTACACTGGGCTTTTGCAAACTTTTGGAAAAGAGAAAATACAATTTATTTAAAAAAGTATCGTGAACTCGAATAGTTAGTCCAACGATTGGTTACTGAAGGTGTTTCTCCTTTTTACCATTTTACTATTTGTTTGCAATTTTACTACTCGAAATGTCACTGCAGAGAACCAAAGAAACTGGATCGCTCAACTTGAAAAACTAAAATTATTATATGTAGTAGACAACAACTACGTAACAGATATCAAAGGAGCCGAGGCAGGAATAACATATTACAGTTAAGGGGCATCAGGGCACCTCTTAAAAAACTTCCTACGTGCTGTACGTCTACTACTCAGAATAAGGAATTCAATAGGAGGTGAAATAAAAACCAATTGAAATTATAGAGTTGGTGCTTTTTCGAAATCAGCAATTTTAGGACTAAAAATTACAGTTCCTGGCAAGACTGTGTGAGAAGCTCATCTTCAGACGTAGCATTGAAAAACCTCAACAATCAAAGTCAATATAGAAACTACTAGACCACGTATGTCGCTTTGCGACATCGCAGATCTCCTGACATACTTTATTTTCTAAATGGGAGGCCAGTGAACATCAAATTATGAGAATCTCGAGCGATTTTTCCTCTCTGTGCGAGGAAAATTCCGGGAAAGCCAGAGGGAATGCCGTTGCTTTGTTCTCCTTCAAAAAAAATAAAACGGGAACGGAGGTTTTTAAACACCGCAAACGCGATACTTAGATTGAGATTTTCGCTGTCGATATCCTGATAGGAGTGTTCCTAATTTTGCATGTCATTACTTACTCGCTGAAACGTGCGCAAATAAAAAATTCTGAAGCGCCCCATAAAGGCAAGAAACTAGAGCTGGGGAAAAAACCTCTGCGTATTGCTTAATTCCATTGATTTCATTTGCACACTTTCGAATTGCAGGCAAGACCAGACGCAGAGACTTCTTGACAAGTATCTTATCGGCTGTGGGAGTGTCCCGGCGTGTGGCAATTACGCAGCAGAAGTGATGCTTTTTCTGTGTTTTTGCCTCGATAAGGAGCATGCTCAATTTGTTCACTTTTCCTCTCGCTTGCCTACCAGATCCATGCATGGAAAGGGGACCGGGATGAGGAAACCACTCAGGAGTCTACGATTTAAGGCTTATCTCCAAGTTTTCACACCTGCAAATCGGGCGACTGCCTGCAACCATCACGCGCACGTCATAGCCGGGAGAATATCCGCGAGCTCATAGATATTCATTGACCAAGTTTCCACCAGAGGGGCAAGGCCGCGTATGAGGATTCCCGGTTAAGGGCCGTTCAAGTATTACATATCGCACTTGGGGGAGGGGAGGTCCGAGCCAGCGTTACGAAGCGTCACAAGGGGAGGGGGTCAAGCCCAGCATTACGTAGCAAATCCGAGCCGGGGGAAAAAAGAAACTGAGAAAAAAAAGTACGAAAAATTGAAAATCCCGCCCCTCCTGAATGAATCTTTTCGGTGCGGGACCCAGCCAACTTTTAACCCCGTGGTTAACTTATTCCAAATGGTTCATGTGCACTTTTCCGGTAAAATTATGAATAAAACAAATGTAATCATGTATTTTCACACCTTTGTTGATCTCTTCCCGTCGTGTTTCAGCGAAATATCTCCCAAAAAAACCCGACTTTTTTCAAGCTGTTTCCTCAGCGTTTTCTTCATTTTTTGAAAATGGGGGGGGGGGCCAGGCCAACGTTGCATAGTTTAAAAAAGGCGGTGTAGGGTTGCATTACAAAGGGGGAGGAGGGATAAAAAAAATCGGGAAAAGTGCATTCTTGTAATACGGCCCCTGATAATTTTATTGACCAAGCTTTCAACACAGGGGCAAGGCTGCGAATGAGATTTTGCGGGTTTACTGCGCTTTTCAATGTTATGATTAAAAAACTAGCTATTCAATGGGTTAGTTAGCCGTATCATAGATTGCTCCGGGTGCTGGAGCCGTAGCTTAGATTGCTTTGGGTGCTGGAGCCGTAGCTTAGATTGCTCCGAGTGCTAGAGCCGTCGCTAGATTGCTCTGGGTGCTACGCCCGGAACTTTCGGCTTCTGAACCCGGAGTGCGGACAGTATTTCTTCATAGCCCGTAAGTACGGACTCCGCGACTGGAGTATCTTTCCACTGTTTTTCATCGTCAAACGCCAAAATACGTCTTTCCTTTTGCTCTGGCAAAAGTTTGCAACGGGCCTGTCCGACGGGAAAGACCGCACGGCGTTGATTACAGTTGCCAGCCTGGCTGGCTGCGAAGGATAAATAAGGTGAGTCCTGGGATCTAGCGATGAGCCTGCTCGAGGCTTCGTTTATCCCAGGATTAAACTCAAGTGGCCCGATAAAAGCGGCCAGCCCGCAATTAGGCCCTCGAAACGCCGCCGCGCCGATAAGTGCGGGAATCGAATCGGCAGACTGTATGACTCCGCGGCATCGCGTCGCGCCAAGGTTGCCGCGTCTCATAATTGCCCCCAGGTCAAGTGGGTCTCCGCCGGGGGCCCCTCGATTCAATTATCGATATGCGAACGTATCTACGCTCACGGTAGTTATCGCTACAAACAACAAGTACTCCTCCTTCGTGGAAATTTTTACGGAAAACATGTGGTTGTCGTCCTCCTACTTTTGGCTATCCTTGTTCTCAGTGCGTACAGCCTTCTGAATTCGGCATAATTTTACCGCGACAGCACAGCTGATATAATAACTCGTTGAAAAAGTGACGGCATTTTTTGCGGTTTGAGGATTCAACATGCCGACGGCGCACAATGAATCGAGTCAAAAGGAGAAGTCGGACAAAATTTGGAAACTTTAAACGCTGTAAACTCCGTTTATACATAACTTTGAGGTTCTAAAAATGATTTCATTGGTTTCCTCGCGAAATTTTCTTCTAGAAGCACCCCTTAAAGTTTAAAATGTGATGGAATAAACATCAGAATTTGCAATTTTAGTAAAAAATTCCATGTGCGACCTCTCTAATTGACTTGATCCACTGTGCGGCGACGGGGACGTCTCATGAAGGGATAGCGGCAAGGCGTCCGCGATGAGACGTTGCGTTATCAATTGCCCGATATCCTTCGGGAAATTGGGTTGATGAATATAACAATAATCAGTGTGAGTAAAAACTGTTCACTACCTAACCAGGCTTGAAGTGTCTAAAAAGGCAAATCTGTCATTGGCAGATACGCCTCCTTGGTGCACCGAAAATGCGCCCCTTTGACAGACGGCAGAATAAGAAGAGAAACAAAATTACAACCGAGAAGATATGCGGAAAATTTTTTAAATGAACGGGAGAAGAGAGAGTAAGGAGTAAAGAATGGTGTTCGCACGCATGATAGTGGTGAACGGAGATCCAGAAACTGCTTTCTAAAGCGGAAACACTTTTTTGTGAAATTTTCATCTTTTTGTTGACATACAGGCACTTTATCATCCCCCTCCTTCATCCGCCATGTGCAACTCTCTTAGAAGCGATGGTTTCTTCGATTTTTAGACGTGCGCCCCTTGATAGTTTGAGAGATCTTTAAACGTTGTTTTCCCTTTTCAACATGAGTATTGATTTGGACGTACCGGACACATCTCGAGCAAACTGAATCTAAATTTATCTTAATTTTCAATAAAGAGATACATCTAAACGCGATACAACTGTTCGCACAAGACGGATGTCTACATTGTACATAAACAATTTAAGTCGCGAAGACGCAAATCGTGAGCCGTAAATTCACAATGCTCTGCACTATATGCTGCTAGTAAGATTCGGGAGAAAAGTTAAAAAACGAAGCACGAATACGTCTCTTCTATCTTCGGCTGTGTTTTGCACGTAGCTCTTGCAGCACCACTATGAATAAGACAAACGGAAACAAACACAATATGGAAATAGAGCTAGGGAAAGGATGCGCGTTGACGACGGCGCAGAGATACAACTATTCGTACTTGATGGACGTCGGTGCTGCATCTGAAAAATTGAAGGCGCGATGGCGCGAGACGTCGCGATGCTCCGCTGCATGCTGTCATAGAGGTGTCGCTCAGATTCGGAAGAAAAGTTAAAAAAGAAGCCCGAATGTTCTCTCCTGTCTTCGGTTGTGTTGATTTTAGATTCTCTCTTTTTTTTAAAGTTCATGTCTGATTCTTTTTTAGGATGGATTTGCAGACCCACATCTAAAACCCATGTAAACCGCAGCACTGGCTTGGTCCCTTTGGAAATAATGGTGCTTGGATGCGTCTAGTAGCTTTGTTTTTTTATATTTTCTTTAATTTCAGAAGTCTATTGGTTATTTCAATACGTTCAATTTTGAAATGTTTATTCTGTACGATCAAAAAAACTTTGAATAGCGTACACTGGAATAAAAACACATTGGATCTAGAGTCCAAACTCTTAAAAACATCAACAAGAAAAAATACTCTTGATTCAATCGGACTTAAGCTCAAATCAAGAACCAAGCCTCTTAATTTGAGCGGATTTTCCTTTGATTTAAGCTTAAATCTCATCAGATAAGCCTCGTCGTTGCATCCAAGTCTTAGCGGTAAAATTTTTATGGTCAGGTCTGAATTTTTTTGGTGTACTTTATTTTGCCTGCCCGCGCGGCGCTTCGGTCCGTACTTACTTACATTTAGCGTTCTTTTTCAGCCATCTCCGTTCTTCCGCCGCCCGTGTTGCCGTTGCCTCCGTCTCGGGGCGGCATCGGCCTTGGCCGGTGCCGCTTCGGGACGTTAAAGAAAATAATGGGTCGTAATTTTTTGGGTATTTTATTTTAGGTCGCAATCGTGGACAGTTTTTGGTCCCGCTGTCTAGTTTTTCTTTTTTTAGTGCATTTTTATTTCGGCGTGTTTATTTTTTCGGTTTCGGTATTTTCAACAGCGGGGCCTTCGCGGCGCAGGGATCCTCCCTTGGATTCGGGTCTGACGCACCCGCGCACCCGAGTTGGTCGGGGGTTGTTCGCTAGTGAACCCCGACCCCTTCCTCCCCTTTCGTGGCCCTCAACAGGCGCGGCGGGTTGTTGTTGTTCGCGACTGGGGATACCTTCCTTTGGCTTCCCCTGATGTTGCCGCTCCTCTGTGCCTGCGTCCTCGGTTGTTAGCCCATATCCTGTCTGATCCACGGCGTACAGATCAAGCGGAATCGTTGACGTGTCCGGCATCGTGATTCCCGCGCCCCCCAGGATCCCGGAATGCGGACCTTGAGTCCGCGAATCCGGCCCTGGCGGTCGGCGGGGGCTGAAAGCGGGCCGGACCGGAGGAGCAAGTCATTTTGACTAGTGCTTCGGATGGGGTCGGCCGGCCGCGCCCCTCACTACTTGTAGGGAGGGGCGCTGCGAAGTCTGGGTCCCATGGGTGGAGTGGGTAGGACTTGGAGCGCCGGCGTAACACAGGTCTCCTCGGAGTCCTGGCCGGGGGCCACCTGGAATCCCCCACACACTCACGGGAGGTAACCTTTCCGCTTCAGAGGCTCCAGTGCTGACGGACCCCTCGGGGTACGGACTCCCTTTCCCAGAGCTGCCGGCGGGTTCAGGTCTGAGTGGCTTGGATCTGCTGGTGGGGGTTAGGTACTCCGGAGGCATCGGGGTGCTCCTATGGGATTGGGAGTTCGGCTGGACACTGTTGCGGGGGGCCCTCTCGCCTGACGAGGTAATGACCGTAGGTTGACCGTCGGGTGGGAAGCAAACTCGGACAAAAGGGGATGCGTAGCGCGGACGCATCTCAAGGGGAGTGTCGTTAGTGTTTGGCGGGCCCACCGTCATGGGCCAAACCCACATACCCAGTCACCCTCCCAGGTCGGGGTCTCGGGCAGCGATGCCCGAGACGTTACACTCGGTCTGGGCCGCGACTGG
>NW_017547207.1:949546-1226843 GCF_001854935.1 Bemisia tabaci | reverse complement strand
AAAAAAAAAAAAAAAAAAAAAAAAAAAAAAAAAAAAAAAAAAAAAAAAAAAATAAGCTTAAATCTGATTGAATCAAGAGTACGTTTTCTTGTCAATGTTTTCAAGAGTCAGGACTCCAGCTAGATCCAATCTGGTTTTTTTCCAGTGTATACTTGTGCTGCATTGCCAACATTTTCTGAACTTTCCTCCACGTATGGTGCCCTCCCGAGAAATATCACATTACGCTCCTTTGACCAGCCAAGGGTCACCTTCAGATGCGATCCAGTCCAACCCTGAGCCTGACTGCGTTTCCGCACCTATCGAGAAATTTCATACCATATGGCATCACCGCATCAAAGCTACAAAAAGCTCACCGACTCACACACTCCAAATTGTCAAACAAACAAACCTGTCAGCATTAGTGCAACATGCGCTCTCGTCGCCTCCTTGCCATTCTGCCCGCGAAATTACTGACTTTACGAATCATACTTTACAGTAAAATTTAAAAATTCCCGGTGAACTTTACATCGTCGATTCCTTATCATCCAAGGAATTAGGGAGAGGGATGAATCTTGCACAATTTGCCGCTCATTCCCAATCGGGAGGCCCTACTCACCGAATTCCGGATTCTTCCGAAGTGCGCGCGCACAAATCGGGCACAAATCGTGAATCTAAAACTACCTTCGAAGATGGGGAGCGGAAAATATTCGATGCAATGAGGCAATGGTGTTGAAATATGACTGTGTACTCAGTCACCTGGAAGCGAATCCTGTTTTGTGGCAAATATTGGAATTACTCAACGCTCGCGGCAGTGAGTAAGCAGGGAATCCGAATCCGGAATCATGACACACGCCCATGGTACAGGCTCTAATCTTCATGAGCAGCCGGAAAAGAACACTAACTAGCTGAAATGAACCAGATGTAAAACTTGAACAAATCCTCCACCTCAAACCTCTATAGAGCTTCCAATATCTCCTCCACGGTTTTGGCTGCGATAGAGACACATCTACTAAAACTGATGCCTCCCGACCCGCGAATTATGACCCTCGCCGACTTGTCGAAAGTTATGTAACAGTAATTTCTGAGAGTAATCAAACGGCTACTACGGGGGACGGGGGTCCTTAATACGAAATTCTTTCAAAGCACATAACTTTCCAAAACCATCGCTATTTAAGTATGTAAGCTTTGGCTGTCATTCACAAGGAGTAGGAAGTGTCTCTCACAAGTGCCCCTCCCTTGGGGCAAAAAAGATCTTTTTTTGTGTGAGCACATAGTTACAGCATTGAACTCTTTTGCAAGGAATTGCCTTTTCACAATGAATTGCCTAGTTAGTTACTAATAAAATGTAATGAACATGTTTTACAAAATACCAAACGGATGTAATCGGTTTTCACTAATTAATTTTCCTTCCATCATCGCCCACACAATTTAGGACCATCCGAAGCTTTTACACTTGAACATGTATGTGTACGTACTTTATCATTGTCGTGTCCTGAAACGGTCTCTCTAAAACAGAAACCCTATTGCGTCACTCGTCAAAAAAGGGCTCCCAAGGTTGACTCGAAAAAACTCCAAACAACAACACCGTGTTGATGTACAGTTATTGCGGTTCCATTTTACCGTAAGCGTTCTTCTCCATGGATTCAACCCCTCCAAAACGCAGTTACCTTTTCTCCAAACTCGCTTGCCTGGGAGTTTTTCCGAAAATTGACTTGCAAATGAAGAGAAATCGTCCGTAGAAGAGCCGAACCGTTTCCTCGCTTGACAGTCCAAAACGGCCCTCGAAAAAAGGGTTGGAGGTATTTCGAGAAATACTCAAGGTTTAGCGAACGGTCTCATTATGTAAAACAAGACGCAACGGCACCTAAGATGGATAACAGGCTGACAGGGGCTGAAGGGTTGCAACTGGATCATTAGGAATCAGTTAGGCAACGATTCGGTCAGGGTCACGTGGAATTTCGCATTGTTGGATAATGCGGGAGCCCCCCGTCGTGAGAGGTGAGGGGGCGGGGGTGGGGGGGTTGTGCATTATTTAACGGATGGCACAGTTTCGGGCCCGACCTAACCTGACAGGGCGTAGCGTAAACAGCGCGGGCCCGTTTTGTCTCGGGGCCAATATTTTGACTTGCTGAATGAAAACGAGCGTATTTTTTACGGGTCATTGCGGTGGCTCGGCCCATTGTGGGGCTGGAAAATCGAGAGTGGAGCGTGTGACACACATACCTCGTGAGAAATCGAAACGGAGCCAAGGTCAAGGCAAAGGTTGCGAGGCGCGCTGCAATGGGTTCTCGGAAACCCCGAATTACGAAAAGGTTGACCCGCGCGTAATCCGCTTCGCCATTGTTCCCGCGCATTGTTTTCCCTCTCTAAAACAATTGCGAAATTCCGTTTTTACCATTTTCCAAACCTTTCCCTTTCTTTGGGCCTGGATTTGTCTGGGCTAGTGTTCTCCCGTTTCGACGCTCTCGCTTTCAACCTCCCCGGCCTCCCCCCCACCCCGTCCGTGGCGTCCCTCCCGCGAGGCGACACCGCTCCATTTTTCAACGTCGCCGTGGATTCGTCAGAATTGCCGAAACGCAACGGATCGATCGTCACAGCGAGAAAATGGGCAAAATTTGCGTGAGAAATCGTGAGGTAATTTCGGAGTAGCGCACGATTAATCTAGAGGTAGGAGCTGTGATATTGTTTGGAACGCCGGTTAAAAGGAAGGGTTGAAATTGAATGAGCAAATGGTCCCCGAGTCTTGAAAATGCAACAAGGTGGTAAAATAGTGCTGGCTCTACACTATTTTGCGCATTTTAATTTACTTGAATGATAGTGTGAATCAGCACTATTTTACCACCGTATTGCATACCGTTCGGGCCACATTTTTTAGCGTTTTTTTATTCTGATAATGTATAGAGGTTTTGAATGGCATATACGTTCTTTCATTTTAAAAATTGTAGTCATCACCGGAAAAGAAGTCGCTTGGATCTACACTGAAAAATGGTATGCTGTTTTACCACCTACGATATCAAAAGTGTGTCTGGTGATCCAAGATGCAGCCTTGACTGCCCACGCAGTTGAACTTGTGTAAAGTTGACTGCAAGGGCAGTAAAGGCAGTATCTTGGAATCACCAGACACATTTTTGACATCTTAGGTGCTAAAACAGCATACTATTTTTTTCAGCGAGAGTCCAGAGTCTTAAAAAACCTGACAAGAAAAATACTCTTGATTCATTCTTGTTGAAATCGAAAGGAATCCGCATAGATTAAGAGGCTAGTGGCTCTTGATTCAAGCGAACATCCGACTGAATCCAGAGTTTATTTTCCTCGTCAAATTCTAAGGAGTCTGGACCCTAGATCAAAGCATTTATTTATTTTATTTTTATTCAGTGATGAAACAAATCAAACCTCTAGGCACTAATTCTGGAGTATATAGTCGAGCATTTAGGGTCTCCGTTTTATTCTAATTTTTTTTTTTTTTTTTTTTTCAAAATTGCACTAGGTTTAAATCACAAGACGTGGCGACATAATTGNTTTTTTTTTTTTTTTTTTTTTTTTTTTTTTTTTTTTTTTTTTTAAGAGAAAATTGAATTTATTTCGATGAAAAACAAAGATTATCACATCCCAAGTCGACTCAATCGAGATCAACTTCATTGGAATCCAATTTATCCCATCTTATCAAGAGTTATTCTGATTCATGTCGTTTTATCCCGATTTTTTCGAATTTAAATTTTCTGGAGTTTTTTAATGACGTTTTCTGATCGGTTGATCAAACGACCAATGAGAGAGCAAATCGACACAGACGTACACACAAAAAAGGCTCAATTTTTTGAAGTATAGTAAGAAACTGCATATTTTTCAGCGAAAAATGAAGATCATCACATCTCAAGTCGACTCGAACGAGCTCAACTCCATCGGAATCCGCCTCCGATCTGAACCTGGACTCGGGCGCATGTCGCGTTCGAAGGGCACTCCAGTCGTGAAGCGAGCGAAGGGCGGCTTGAATCATGCGCATTCGGGAGCCCCAGCTAACGAGCGAAGTGGGCGGTGGCGCGCCGCCCCTCTCAAAGACACCCCCCTGGGCATCCCCGGGCTCCATTTTAACATTTTATAGATTACATCTCGAACCGGCGCGCTCTTCAAAGGCGCTCCATGATACACCACGCCACGGCGTAACATGAACTTCTGACGCCCGCTCGACTTGATCAACGGGGATCCGTCGGAGCCGGGATACGACGACCTGATAACCGAGCCGGTCGCATCTGTCACAAAAATGAGCTTCATGCCAGATATTTTAAAAGAAAATACTCGAATAAATATTGGTACAAATACGGAATTCCTCGTCCTGATAACACGTAGTGCTAAATATACGTACTATAGTTACTATTAGTACTAATTTGTTACTATTTTGTAATATTTTGTTTATGAATAGTTACTATTTTGCAACTGCTTTACTAATATACCTACTGATAAAAATATTTGAGGGGCTTGGAGGACAAGGCGCATAAGTGCAGTTTTTGCTATTTTGAGAATTATGTTTGGAGTTTCGAAATTTAATGGATTCGTATGGCGAAGAAATTTCAAACTGACTTTTTGATAATTAAAAATTAGAATTTGGGAGCGAATTTTTCACAGAGTATGCATCAAAACTAGCTTCACTTAAAATTATTAGTATTTTAATATTTCCAAAAACCACACTCATGCGCCTTGTCCTCCAAGCCCCTCATTTGCGTTCTTGTGTTACTTTTGGTTAATGTATGGAGTGAAACACAAACCAACACAAAGTTTATGTTGATTTTGGTGCAGTTTGCAGTGAATTCAGCGCAGAAAAAAATGGAGAAACTGGGAAAATGCACCTCCTCGATTGCGACGTTGGTATTCACCACTCGTTTTTAATTGAATTTCTTCAAGTACACTGGCTGGCATTTTCTCTAGAAATTGTTAACCGAAGGCTAGAGTTCTTTTGTGTTTAACTTCCTGTATTAACTCAACTTTGGGGTTGGAATTTCTCTCTGTGTGGTCTCTACTTACTACTTTACTACTATAGCCCTACTTTGCACGGATAAAAAATAATGGCAGTGATTGTGATGATGATTCCCAAGAAATCTAATAGTCAGTACTAGTCTCAGTCTATGCTAGCACTCACGATGTCTTCCAATTAACACTGCAGGAGCACCAACATGAAAAGTACAACTATTGCAACTTCCAAGCAGCTAATATTGCACATCGATCGAATGGGCCTGTTGCAAACTTTTGCTAGAGCAAAAATAAGAGTTGTTTCTTATAGATAATGCCTCAAAAATCACGATGAGCGCATCGGCAAAGTCTGAAATGCACTCATAACTTCACAGTCTGCGTAAGAAATTTGCGGTTCTTTGAGCTTCCCGCTTCAAAAACGATACCACGGCACAGGTGAACATTTTGTCAGAGGAGTCGTTCCATCGTCGGCAATACTCATCATGGCCGACGCTAATCCGCCAAAACACGTGTGATGGGACGAGATAACACCTGAACTGGATTAGACCAGATAACAATCGGCGTGTTAGCGTTCATATTTTCCACGCCCGAATTGATTGACCTTGAACTCTCCTCGAATTACGCGCGAAACTGCGCGCAAGCGTCGGCCATGATGAATATCGCCGACGATAGAGCGACTCCTCTAACAAAATGTTCACCTGTGCCGTAGTATCGTTTTTGAAGCGGGAAGCTTAAAAAAACGCAAATTTCTTACGCAGATTTTGAAGTTATGAGTGCATTTCAGACTTTGCCGATGCGCTCATCGTGATTTTTGAGGCATTATCTATAAGAAACAACTCTTATTTTTGCTCTAGCAAAAGTTTGCAACAGGCCCATTGAGGGCGAAACGTATTTCTCGCTCTTGAATCAGTTCGTCTAGAGGCTCAATACGTGTGAGCGATCGTTCCCTGTGAAAAT
The DNA here is from genome assembly GCF_001854935.1 of Bemisia tabaci. Classification (NCBI taxonomy): domain Eukaryota; kingdom Metazoa; phylum Arthropoda; class Insecta; order Hemiptera; family Aleyrodidae; genus Bemisia; species Bemisia tabaci. The sequence continues at coordinate 1,220,945 of NW_017547207.1, read as the reverse complement.
CGTCTTTTCCTTAAGAGAGTACATAACTACATTTCAAGCCAAATTTTCCCAAGAAAATTCAATATTTTCGAGGAAAATCTTTGACATTTTTAACTGCAGATTTCACTGACTTTTCTCCTGATCTCATGCGAAAACCAAGTAAATTTTGGGGAAAAATTGAACAGATACATTCTTGTAAAAAATTGTAGCCTTTGAGTCGCTTTCGCAACCTTGGAATGGAGTTACGTTCCCTCGTGCGGGAAACCGAAAGGGTTTCCAGTTGCTCATACCTTGTGACGTCCAAATCTGCTGTGATGGAGAAGAAAGCGGTAAGTGTAATAATGAAGTTTCGAGAAAACGGGCTCAGAAGGGACTGAAAAATTTGATCGAAAGAAGCCTCCGTGCTTTGTAAAATTGCCACCAATCATCCGAAAGACTCTTAAAAATCGTTTGAATGATTGAAACTCGACCGATTTTATTTCGATTCCATAATAAGGGTATTTTTCATTTCCATTTTAGGCTAGTGTTAGGCAAGACAGCCGTAAGTGCTATCTTCTACATGCTTTCGTGGGTGCGTTTTGTACACACAACAAACACATTTTCAGATTAGAAATTGGCAGAAGAGGGTAGCACTTTACTTGAAAGCACTGTTTTCATTGGCTCTCTGTAGGAATAACGTCACTTACGGCTGTTTTGCCCTAAGCCACATCATTTTTGCGCGCATACAGCTTTCTCATGTGTCTCGATTTCATGCAATAAAAATATATTTTGGTGTTTTAGCTATTTCAGTGATTGTATCCAAAAGAGTCTAAACGAATTTTGAAGGAAACTCGATTGCGAAAATTTGACACTTACTACCCTCTTCGCTACATTACGGCAGAAATGATGTCATATTAAGCAGTCTAACGTGCCTTTAATCCCAGATAGATAACGATTAATGAATTTTAGGGCTAATCTCAGAAAACAAAAGAGACGACCGGTGATGTTTCCAGTCCAATGCTCCGTCTAACTGTTGCGCCACTTAAGAAGACCAAAAATGTGTGTAAAGAACGGCTCTGACATAATAGCCCATCGGTAAACATGGGTCAACAATGTACACAATGGAAAATAAAAGAAAACTGGAGGTTGACTGACTCCCTCAGCAGAGAGTGAACTGTTCTTTCTGGAGTGAGCACAAAATATAATAATCTGACCTTCTCCTTCTATGCAGTAAGCGCTTGAGTGTTTTGACCCACAAAAGAGGCAAGAATCTGGAAAGAAAAAGTGAAACTGGTCAAGAGTGGCAGTGGCCTGAATCATTGTGCATCCCAGACCGATGTTTAGTCCCTATGCCTTTGTTTTGACTGACCTTGATCGGTTTGGTGTCAAACGTTGTCTCAACATTGTTCAACAATGTCCGTGCATTTTCGTTTGCTGATGCGTGAGAAGTATTTCAGTTACCTAACTAACCTACTGCCAAAAGATAATGCCTAATCCCTCATTCGGCCCACCTCTCATTCATTTATAAACGACCGTGAGTCCAGATCAGGGGTGAAACAATGTCACATCATTTCAATGGGACCGTAAAACCAATATATTCGATAAATGGACAGCTTCACTCTTAAATTAAAAACAAATTGTTTATTTTTCATTTAGACCAAAATTGATTATAATTTATTAAAAATATGAGCATCCTAAGCGTTTTAGATGTGGCAAAAAGCATGCATATTTATGATTATACTTAGTATGCATATGAACATTCGTTAAAAAACAAGGCAGAATTCATGTGATGCTATTTTTTAATTGAAATGTCGATCGATGAGGAATTTTTTAAAAATTACTGTAATTTTTTTTTTCCTGAAGAATATTTTGCTAACATTTCAAGAAATTAAGATGTGGAGAACTCCATCGGAACATCTCCACGGGGGAACATCATGATCAAATGAGCTTTTCCCCATAAAGAGACGTTTTTAACCCTCAAAATGGGAGATGTCTGATAGCCGCTGTTTTTACAGATATGGGGTTTCATATAACCAGTTACTTTGACGTCACTAATTTTTTAATATTCAAATGAGGATAAAATTAAATGGGGTGGGGGCGATGGCTCAACAAGGATGGACAAATTCTGCACAATCATTCTTTTAAAATGGAACCATCTTCGCACATTCGTTCCGCTAAGGAGTGTTTTCGTTCGAAAGAAAGCAAAACTCACTGAAACAGTAAGTACCTTACATAAAAACAACAGAAATCATTGGCCAAAGTGCGAAATCACGTATCAGTGGCGTGGCGTGAATTGCGATATATCGATTGTTTTGCCATTTAAACGTATGGTAAAGAATCGATTATTAAGGTGTTCGTTGCGAACACCGTGTTTATCGATCCTTTGCTATAGGTTTAAATGGCATAACAATCGATACATCGCAAAGCATGCCACGCCACTGCCACATATCCCCGTCTACGACGTTGCAGACTTTCTATCATATACTTTAATTTCTCTTTGAAAAACGAATCAACTTGATTTCTTGAAAACGTCCTTGATTTTTCCTCTATTAGCAGAATATTCTGTATAAACTTCAAGCTGTAAGGCTGGCTTGATTCTCTTCGAAAAAAAATTAAATAGGAGCAAAGATTTTAAAACACCGCAATGGAGATACGCGTTTTGGCACTTTAGCCAACGATTTGTTTTTCGCCACGCAGTTACACGAATCATTTGTGAATAGGTTAAAATGTATATTACTCGGTTTTTGGCCTTTAGAGCTCCCTGTCGAAATTTTAATTCGGGAAAAGTTAACAGACTAAATTTGCGAAACTTTGCGTAATTTTGCTCCACATTTCCAAATATTACTTAAAAACATGCAAAAATATCAGTTTCCGTGAGACGAAATTAGCATCAGCGGAAATGATGAAAGATCAAGTTAACAGACTAAATTTGCGAAACTTTGCGTAATTTTGCTCCACATTTCCAAATATTACTTAAAAACATGCAAAAATATCAGTTTCCGTGAGACGAAATTAGCATCAGCGGAAATGATGAAAGATCTCAATCAGGGTTTGCAGAGTATAAAATGTGGATATTTAACATGGGTTTAAATGGGGATTAGTGATAATTTTTCAGCACAATCTGGTAACAATGATCTCAATCGAGGTACATACGAGGTTTAATTATCTATCCATGAATACAAGTAATATAACTACGTATAAAATGCACGCACAGAGACTGGTGTGTAGTGTGTCCCCTAAACTGGCGTTAAGTGTATCAGGCATAGGTTTACTGCAGGCTCAAGGACTCTTCTTTCGGATTCAGGACCTAAGACTATAGATGTATAAGCTGATGAAAAAACCCCTGATTGGTGACGGTTTGTCAGTTGATAGGCATTCAGTTTGCCCTACTGACCACTTTCCCTCTTTTACCGTCTACTTTCTCTCCGACAGACAAACGAGTGCCGACACAATTGAACTATTTTTTGAAAGGAAAGGGAGGAAAGAGAAAAAAGATAAAACAGTGAAAATAGGTCGGCAGGAAATTTGGGGAGCTATTCGCACCACCTCCCCGCCTGTCATCCCTTACGAGCTGGTAGTTGAGTTGTCAACTGCCGCATTTGAGATTTATGGCACCCTCATTGTCCGCGGGTCTCATGTCTCGTTTGTGTTTGATTTAGCAAACCTCGAAAATTTTGGGGACAAAACCTTGCGGAGCTTCAGTAATATAGGTCGGTTACCGCTGTATTTTCTGTGTCTTCATTCGAAGTGAAAGTCGTGCCAAACGAAAGTAAAAGATTTCCCTTTACATTTAAAAAAGGCTTTGGTTTCAGGTGACGTAGAACTAGGAAACAAATAACTGCTTTGGCTGTAAATGCAGTTTTTTTTATTGATAGAATCAATCCTTTGATTTTTTACCGGATATGAGTTACCTTTTTCCGTTCTGCATTGTTTTTCTCCTTTAAGAGTCTAAATCCATGGTCATCCCGTGTCTACCGCTATCGGTGAAAACTAAATCTTGCGTAAGGACTTTGAAATACGTTTTTGCTCTTGTATTTCCCTAAAATAATCTCACGCGATGGAGGGTTTGAACTGTCATCACCTCGTAACAAAGTTGCAAAGGGTACAACAACCATGACAGGTGTGAACACATTCATAGTTATGAAAGACGTGCAGCGTGCACAGAAGCAAAAAATGTCAAAACTAAGAGTATCTGCTTTGCAGGTTCCCTGCCACCCGACCATGATGATGTAAAGATGGGCCAAGAGAGATACGATTTCGGTTGCTGAATTATGTCCTAAGTTTGGTTGAAGATGAACTGCCTATATCTCTTCACGTTTGGGAGGAAAATAAATTCAAGAAGCACTTGTTCATAGCGCTGATCATAAGCATATACTCCGTAGCTGGCGGCTAGAATTCTCGGCATTGGTTGCCTGATCGTGAGCTAAAATTCATTGAATAATCGCTCGGCATCTCGGGGGAAAACGACCTCACCTTAAAATTTCGAGAATTTCTCGCCAAAACTATAAACTTTTATGGAAAGTTTGAAAAACCACCGAGGCAAATATTTATTTCGATGGACGAGATTATTTAATAATCCCTGGACATTTCGGAGAAAAACGACCTGATCTCAAAATTTCAAGAAGTTTTCGCCAAAACTGTAAACGTTTGCTGAAAAATTGAAAAAGTTACTGGAACAAACATTCCGTATTTCTACTAAAAGTTACCTGCCGACCAACGAAAATACAATTTGAATTCAAAATACAAATTATTAATGTGTTGCTTTTGCATTTTCTAAAGTAGTATTTTTGTAGTGTGTGTAAAAAAAATCTATCTTATATTCTATCAATATCAAGTATCATGTTTTAGATATTTTTTCCCTGGGAGGTAGGCTAAAATTGTGCGGGTCTAGAGGGAAATACCTGTCGAATAAATATTGCCAATGCACATGCTTAAAGCACAATGGATCGGATAGTACATATGTTCGATAGTTCGATGGAATCGAACTTAAAACAATTAAGTTGGCTTCGGGATATCAACAATTTTTCTTAACCATGGATTACGTTCTACTTTGAATCTTTTTACTAAATTTAAAACCATTGCTCCTCCTCCTTCTTTTTATCAATGTGTCAAGATATTCCCTGTCAGGCACGTATAACAGGAATAAAATTGATATCATTACAATAAACACTCTCATTCATCTTCTAGGGATGAGAGCCATCTTGAGGCAAGCTGGCGGTCGTCCAAGCATCCTCGTTTCTCGTGGTCGTCTTACCACACAAATTTCGACTTCTCAATCTCCGTCCTATCGATGTTCTCAAACCAATTCCCTTGTATAACGAAAGCCATTTAACCACATTTAGGTCGGTTGTAATGGTCATTTAATCGACAGTTTCACGTATCGACTACATTTTGATTTCTTACCCCTCGTCTTACGAGTATGTTGATTTCTGGTAATTAATTGTGCAAAACCCTGATAATTCATGTAGATTTCTGGTCATTTTAGACATTTCTGGTAATTTATGGATATTTTTGATTATTTTTAGTATAATCTCTGAAAAGGAGGCTTCAATGTGGTCATTTGTACTGATTCTTGTCATTCCGGACATTTCAACGGTAAAACTGCCAAATCAAGTATTTCACTGTGCAACGTTGTAGACTTCATATCGTACTTTATTTTTAAAATGTAAAACTACTGAACGTCAATTCTTGAAAATTTTCGTAATTTTTCCTCTCTGTGCGAAGCAAATTCTGAGATAAATTCAAGGGATTTGTTTTTTTTTCAAAAAAATAAAATGGGAGTGGAGATTTTTAATCATAGCAAACGTGATCAGGTGATCTGGTAATTTCACCGTCAATTCATGATCATTTTCGAGAGTATTGCAGGGACAGTAATTTGAGATTAAATTTTTGATGAATAATTGTTCTCAAAAACTATAACCAATTCCGTAATTTTACCTTCACTGGAAAAAAACACGTTGGATCTAGAGTCCAGACTCTTAAAAACATCGACAAGAAAAAATACTCTTGATTCGATCAGATTTAAGCTTAAATCAAGAACCAATAAGCCTCTTAATTTGAGCGGATTTCTTTTTGATTTAAGCTGGAATCTGATTGAATCAAGAGTATTTTTTCTTGTCAATGTTTTCAAGAGTCTGGACTGTAGATCCAATGTGTTTTTTTTCCAGTGGTCTCTAAATCTGACAACGTCTGAGTGAGGTTGGATCGTGTGAAAATAGTTGCACCGAACTCTGTACACTGTGCGCCGCGGCCGCGCCGTCCCTTAAATCTGTCGTCGCATCACTCATAGATCCCGTATTTCAATTCTTAAAGTGGACTCCGAGTTATTGCATTGCATAAACGGACGCGTTGAGCCATCGTTACCCGGGCCGATCTTCCCGACGAATCTGGGTGGGTTCTGTTTTTGAGAAGCTCCGAGCCCGTAGACAAAACAATCCTCTTTGATCTAAATTGTTTCTGGTTTCATAAGTAGTACTCTGGTCAATGTTCTCAATCCCACTGAGGCTTCTTGATCTTTGAGTCCGTTCGCGAAATGAATGCTGTCGAAGCTCATTTGGAGCCATAATACTTGAAGGATTTACGGGAAAAATCGCAAGAGGGTGGGAGTGATCATAAATATTTTAGTCCAATGAGGAAGAAAAGGTCAATAATGATAATTGAAGTTGAATAAATGTCCAAAGCCAATGGGCAAATTCCATTTAAGATGGCGGCAGGTGGCTATTCTTGAAATTTAACGACACTGTTTTTCCTCCATTTAAACGTATGTAAAACAATCGATCATTGGTGAGACAGATTGCCTCACCTAAAATCGATAGTTTTAATGGATTTAAATGGAGGAGAAATAGTTTTGATAACTTGCAAAATTGCCCCTGATTTCGGGAAATTTATTTTTTCTACCATCGCTAATTTTCCAAGAAAATAAAAAAAATTCAAAATCTAAACGTTTGCAGATTTCCAAATTATTTTAAAAGAGATTTAAATGACTTGAAGACCTTGTTCCTCAGCTTATTAGTGAGCACCTACTGCACTCAAAAATAAATTGGAAGAAAAAAGGGATAAAGCGAGAGATTATTGAGAGGAAGAATAAGGCTACCGAGCATTAATTACAGTCAGCGAATTATAGCCGATATTTAATTTGCCATGAACATACTTTCAATACTTTTTCTGACTTATTGGCCATTTCCTCTTCTTTAATTACTTTTGGACTGGTTTTTCGTCGGACAAAAGAGGGATTTCGGACGTTTTGATTTTGAGGTACTTTAACTCTGAACTTTTTCACTTCTCGACATAATCTTACGGACCTAAAGAAGTAAAGATCCAATATATTTTGTTTATTATGGAATCAGTATAAACTAAAGAAATTTAGCTCAATAGCTCCATCCTTCAACTGAAAACGATGCTCCCTTGGCTTGGAGGTGGATGATGATTTCGGTTCCCTCAAACGCGTGTCCTGCATTACTCCGTAGAGGCTTAATACGATAACAGGAACTGGGATACTGTCGTGCTAAGGAAGAACGCCGTATGAACCTTCAGACGTTGCCAAATTTTCTCTGATAAAACACGAATTCTCTTGTAAACTAACGAATATGTTCCTTTCAATTTTTCAGATAATTTTGTTCGCAATTTCACCCAAAGCCCCTAAAAATGCTAAAGAAAAATATTCATACCTTTCCTCAAAAACAAACATTTTATTGAAGGGAATTTGGCAACTCTTGGATGTTCATACGGCGTTCTTCCTAAGCACGGCAGGATACACAGCAGCCCTTGAAATTGGACACCACCCCTGTGGACCTAAGCTGTGCGCGACTATCAATTAAAACCCCGGTCGCACCCAGCAAACATTCAAGACAGGTTGACGCAAACACCGCAGCCCTCCTCTCCCCATCCGACGGTTGTCCGCGCGAAGCTGACGGATTTATTGCGTTGCTCCAGCCCTCGGAGCGATCAATACGTGCCCATATCCGACGTCACCGAAAACCCCTAATAAACTAAAGGTTATTGCCACTAGAAAATCATCTCTCTCGTGTAAGGGTGTGAATTTTGGAGGGAGAAGGATGCCGCATATGAGTGTACACGGAGAGGGAAAGAGAAAAGAAGACTGAAAAAACTGGGTGTGGATGAAGATGACAGGCGGGGGTGAGACGTAGGAGTGGAAGCGTCTAAACCAGGGATACTTTACGAGGTGACGATAGCGGGGGAAGGTGCGTTGGAGTTGCGAGAATGTCACAGTGGCTGTTTTATGCGAGAGGGATGAAGGTCGATTTTTTTAGGAATTTCTCACAGTATCGAATTTCGATCTATCTAATGTTGTTTTGGGGTGTTTGAAATTATGTTAGAACTCAAATTACAGCCTTTTTTCAGTCGGCAGGTTGCTTTTTAAACAGCTGCCGGCATCGGCCTCGAAAAGGCGAAAATGCTCAAAGCCTTGCGCGTATCACCAGCAGATCATTAATGTCCATTCGAGGCCTCACTATAATAATTCAAGGACTATCTGACCTACTCCCCCGAGGCCTCCAAAGTTACGAGTTTTGGGGATGATTTTTAATATCTGCCTAAACTATTTGGTTTGCTCTGGGGAAAGAATGAAATTTCAACCAGCATTTACGAGGAATGAAATGAGTGGAAATGTCACTCATGTTCATGTATAACTCTGGGAACTGGTTTTTACACAGTTGATGCGCAGTTAACGTGCACACTGACTATGGGTGAAACTGAGACGTTTTTATAAACAAATGTATACTTTATTGACTTTCAATAGCTAAATGTACCCTCTCAAAAGGAATAAACAATATTCATAGAGGCACATAAAGCTGGTCATTAAAATTCAGGCAAGAAACACGTTAAACTTTTGATTGAGGGTTTTCACTCGCAGATGCTGACTCCAACCGCTTACCACTATTGACGTTTGTTTGTTTCCCCCGTTTTACAGCATGTACAATTGTACACTGAAGATCGCTTAATGAAAATTGTCACACATTAATCAAAATTAGGATAATAAATTGGAAAATCCTCACAGTTTTTCACAAGTTGCCTTTTAATGACCAATTTTATTATGTACTTATGGTTTCTAGCATTTTCAGCGGCAATTATTTTATTGCGGTTTAGACACGACATTTGAGTGAAAATTAAGTTGCTGTCTCTCCATCTCAAAGAAAGGACGTCTCTGATTTTGATTTCTATGCTCTTCATCATCGTTTCCTTCGTGTGAGAACGTAATTACATTGCAATGTTCCCAAATTTTCCCTCGCAAATTGCATTTGTAGCAGGAGACTCTCGAGAATTTCTTACTGAAAATGTCTCTGATATTTAATCTGATTTCATGCGTAAATCAAAAAAGTTTTGGACAAAAATTGCACAGGTATATTATTGTAAAAAATAGAATTGTTGCAGTCGATTTTGCAACCATGGCATGGAGTCGCGTTCCTTCGTTCGGGAGGCGACGACGCGACATGTCGAACATGACAATTGAAATAATCAGGAGGAGAAGAAGAGTAACTTAATTATCAAAGCCCATCCCGATATTAAAATCCCGAAATGTGCAGAATTTGACACTCTAAATAAAATCCGAACTTGGAAACTCTACAAGTAAGTGTCAGTTGTTGGGCTGACCATCGAACCGGTCAGCAATCTCACCCAAAACGTTCGAAACATGAAGAGAGAAACTCGAAGTCACCTTTGAAGTGTTATGACTCAATTTAAACAAGAACGTCGCCATCCAGACCCTATTCTGCCGTGCTAAGGAAGAACCCCGTATGAGCCTTTAGACGTTGCCACATTTCCTCCAATACAAAACGAATTTATAGGGAAAATTGTGAATATTTTTCTTCAAATTTTTTACACAATTTTGTTCGCACTTTAATGTAAAATATCTGAAAATTTCGAGGGGAACTATGCACAACTTTCCTCAAAAATACATTATTTATTCGAGAAAATTTGGCAACTCTCGAATGTCCATACGGCCTTAGCATGGCCGTATTGAGTCCCTCCCTCCTGCCATAAAGGTTGGTGTTTGTTTGTCCACTACTCGACGCGAATCAAGCGATCAAGCCCCAAATTAATCAAGTGACCTGCGCCCTCCCTCGCCTTACGTCCTGGCGGGAGTGTTTGACCACCACAACCACCAGCTTCCCTTGCTCCCTTCAAGGGTTCCTGACGGATAGCTGCACCCTGAGGAGAGCCATAAAACCCACGGTTACCTCCAACTTACGTGACTTTCCGGTGAACGATGGACCGACGAGAGGGATTATGATATTAAAGCTCCACTGAACATCGTTGCTAAGTGGACCAGCGGGCCGATTATTGAAACTGATGGACAAAGCTATAGACAAAGAAGACATAGGAAGTATGGAGCGATCCTATTGGTTGACATGGTTGGTTCTTATGGACTAAGGAAGAAAATGATGGACTAACTGTCGGGTCTTCAGTGGGTTGCCGTCAGTTAGTCTATTACCTACCTCCTATGTCCATTGCCACCACCTGCTTCCACCAATAGGATCCCTCCAAATCCCGTTTGTCGTCTTTGTCTATAGCTTTGTCTGTAAGTTTCAATAATCGGCCCGCAGTGGTTGTAAGTCGAGTCCACGTCAAATGAAGGTCTCGGACAGTGGCGTGGCGTGAATTGCGATATATCGATTGTTGTGCCATTTAAACCCATGAAACAAGATCGATTATCAGGGTGTTTGCAGCGAACACCTTAGTAATCGATTCTTTACCATAGCTTCAAATGGCGAGATATCGATAATCGATTATTCACGCCACGCCACTTGGCTCGGAGGACAAAGCGCATGTGTGCAGGTTTTTCTTTTTCGAGAAAATTGTCACCTTCCAGCCAAAGCATCACAAGCGCCATGCGACGTTTAAAAATTTCCGCCACCATTTTATTTCTTAACAGAGAAATCGTTCGTTGAATCCGTTTGAAAATTTCACTAAATTTTATCGGCAGCACAAAGAAAATTCAGTGGAATTTTTGGACAGCTTCGTTGAACGATTTCTCTGAAAGAAAATAAAATGGCGGCGGAAATGTTTAAACGTCGCATGGCGCTTGTGATGCTTTGGCCAGAAGGTGACGATATGTGTTTTAAGGCTCGAAATTACATGGATCCTTATCGTGAAGAGGAAGTTCAGAGTGACTTTTTGTTACTTAAAAATTGGAATTTGAGAGCAAATTTTCCACAGAATATACATTGAAACTAGTTTTACTTGAAATCATCAGCATCTCGATGTTTTCAAAAACTGCTCTTATGCGTCTTGTCCTCCAAGCCACTGTAAGTCCATATAAGTTTGCGTACTTTAGAAGCGAGACATACGGCGGAACCGAGATACGCATTTTTGCAGAATCACCGTTGATTTATGTTCAATGTTCAATAATTGAAGATGGGAGATCCTCAGCGCACTCAAGAAATACGTAGATATATGTGGAGTCTATGATGTGAAAGGTAATTTGAGTCTTTGCCACAGTGCGGTCCTGAAGGAAGCCTAAAATGTAGTGCTGTTGATATTGGACGCAGAATTTTGGCGCTTGAATAGATCTTATGTTGGTTTTTTTCTTTTTTTTTGCTAATTCAATTTTTTTTCAAATTCATCAAAACATGATTCTGTGACTAGTGCAATTGATTCATCGATCAGTTGCGCGAATTGTAGAAATTCATGTCATTTTGCTACAATTATTACGGTTCACAAAACATAAACAAACTTGAGGGTTAAGTCCACTGACAGCTCCGCGGTGCTATCTCCCGCAGCACTTTGCGCCGCAAGCGTAAGGGACGTCGCGCCTTCAATTTTGCAGATGCGGCACGGTCATCCATCGAGCACGAATAGTTGTATCTCTGCACCGTCATCAACGCGTGTCCCCTACTTTGCTCTTCCATGTTATGTTTTTTAAGGAAACCTGTGTTGATGATGTCAACAGTCGGTGAGCGTCTATTGTGGTTTCTTTGACAGTAGCACAGTTGATCCATCGTTTTAAACAAGTGACACCACCATGACTATCCAGGATAGAAACTTAACTTTTATTCTTTATACAGATCTGTAAAACTCCACAACCATGACACGGAATTACGATTCAGGTAGGAGCACAGCTACACTGTTAATGTTGGCAGACTATAAAACCAATTATGTCCCTGTCTTTTAATCAATCTAAAAGAAATACATTAACATAATTGTTATAAAATTATTTTATGAAATCTTTTGTGGATTCACTGAAAAAAAAGATTCATAGAATTTACCATTAATTCACGCTGTATTTCACACAACGTGAAGGAATGGTAAATTCTACCAATCTTCAAGTCGATTCTGCCAGAGGAATGGTTACCTGTACCAGTACATAGTAACGTTTACCTCTCTTCTGGCAGAGTTGACTCTAAATTGACGCTGTGTGAAATACAGCGTGAAGGAATGGTAAATAATTATACCAATCTTTTTTTTCCAGTGTAGAGCACCGTGGAAAAAATCGAGAAATCTATAGCATGAGTATTGAGAGTTGGCATCGATGGAGTGCGAAGGAGAGGGAGGATTTTGATGTCCAACGGTTGATGTGAGATTGACTTAGCAATAAAGTAGCTGGCGACTTGATTAGCAGACCCATCGTCTCCGTGGACTCTGCGCCCTGTTCGCTTTGTGCGCCCTCACGTTTACGATGTTTGCCACTAGGGCTCGGGCACTTACACTCTTGCACCATATCCTATGTTACTGTGTCTCCTGTGAAATGAACTTATCCTAGTATGCGGAAAATCAGAAAAATCGTATCTCTTTCGCATAAGCTGAATAACTATTTCTAGCGACCTCGTAATTTTGCTTACTTAACTCTTGCTTCAAATTTAGAAAGAAGAAATATAGAGAACGATACTTGAAATAATTTGATTGTTCAATAAGGCTCCATGAGATTACACTCTCCCCCCTCAGACTTTCACTGGTACTCATTAGAGCTCAAACTGTTTGACTGTAATTGAAATTTTTTCAAAATTTGCAGTTTCAGTCAAAAATCTTATGTCCGGCCTCTCTGATCGATTCTATCTACTGTGCGATGTACGTCTCCTAAAAATTCTCACCGAGAACAGTTTTGCTTTAAAAATTTTCCTTACAGCTCGAATTCTATTCCCGATTTAAAATTTAACTGCATCCCTGGGACCCATTTTCTTACTTGGCCGCAACTATCTTTTCTTTCGACGTGAATTCCCAACTCATCGACTGCGTTGTTGCCAGACTTAAATTTTTTAATTGGCACACTTCCACTCGGAGGAAGCTCTTAGGCTCGAAAATGAAATGTTGAGTTCACGTTGTGGCACTGAGGCTTTAAAGGAGCCGAACGTGGTGGATCGGCTGGGCGCTTTGATGTGCCGACTTTCGGGAGACCGCGCGGGCTACCTGTAATATCGGCGCGATGAGGTGCACTCGCCGTTATCAGCCGTGCTTCGCCCGCGGCGGTGATAAGCCGCAAATTGCTCTCTCTTTGTTCCCGTCCGACACTTGTTGTCGCTCCTTAAATGTTTTATGGGAGCCGACCTTCCCCGTCCTCGCCCCTGCCTAGGCCCTGCGCCCGAGTCGCAACTTCAACCCTTCCCCAACCCCTCCGATTGCTCATATTGGTCCCGGACGCGGGCTCACAGTGAGCTTGATCAGGATTGCGAGGGTGTTCAAAATGTCAACGAACAAGATGTTTAGTGGATGAATCTCACAAGGTAGAAAAAAACAGTCGGTCATGTCTTGTATACGCAATTATTGACGTCACCAATGGTAACAGAGGTGTCGGACTACGAAGTTAGCACCACATGACGTTATCCGCGATCCGGGTTCAGAGGCCGGAAGTTCCGGGCGTAGCACCTGGAGCAATAACTACGGCTCCAGCATCCGGAACTCTCGGCCTCTGAGCCCGGAACAGGTGGTATGTCTCTATAGCCCGCAACTTTTTTTTCAATCTACAATTTCTGGCTCATCCATAAAAACACTTATATGCACAGGCAAACTAATGGTTTATACGTTGTTTCTAACCTGAGCCAAAAATTGTAGCTCCTGTTTACAAAGTGTAGTTCATACGAAGTACACTGAAAAAAAAATCTCGGTGTATTTACTGAGAAAAGGGTAAAATTACCGAGAATTCAGGGTTCTATTTGATCCCAGTTTTTTCTTGGTAAAATCACCATTTATGGAATTGGTAATTTTACCGAGAAATCTCGGTAAAATTATTGAACTTTCTCGGTAATTTTACTGGATCTTGGTAAAAACGCCAATATTTTTTATCGACTGTGGTAGAATTACCGAGATAAAATGGCAAAGTTACCGGGAATTGATTACCAATAAAAATGGTATTCTTACCTGAAAAAAACAGTAAAAATACCGGTTCTTAGGTAAGCTTACCAGTCTGTCTTGGTAAAATTACCAATAATTGGTAAAAAAAGTGAGATGGTAGAGGTACCAACGGACCTTGGTAAAAACGCCGTGAATTTTTTTTCAGTGTAAAGTTCCGAACTTAATGTTGAAAAAAACAATTAGTATCAAACGACTTCGCTTTAACATTTTAAGTGAGGTGATGTCATCTGGAGAGGAGCGTTTCCAATAAGAATGATCTCTCCTGGAAGGCAGGAAGAGGCCCTGTGTGCTCCGGTCGGCTTTCAACTCACCTGTTATCAGTTGCTCTTGTTGAAGACGGGCAAACAGCTGCGGCTCGATAAGGACAAAAGTCAAACACATGCGAGTAAAAGGCAAAGCGGCCGCAATTCTGTTCATCGCTTACAAGCGGCAAGCGGCGAACGTCAAAACCATTGCTCCGTCAAAGGAAGCGCCGTCTCCGGACGGTGGCCCTCACGTCACCACCGAACATTTCGGAAGCTTCAGCTGAAATCCACGTTTTCAGTTCTTCGGATATCACGACAGCCCGCAGCGGGCAGAAAAGGCTGTCAAGTCTATGGTTACGTACCTACGTGGAGAGTATGATCATTTGAATCTCTATAGAATGTAAGTGTGCCGCTTTTCCATTAGTCTGCACTGAAAAAAAACTCTCGGCGTTTTTACCACGGTCCGTTGGTACCTTTACCATCTCACTTTTTTTTACCAATTATTGGTAATTTTACCAGGACAGACTGGTATGCTTGCCTAAAAACCGGTATTTTTACTGTTTTTTCAGGTAAGGATACCACTTTTATTGGTAATCAATTCCCGGTTACTTTGCCATTTTATCTCGGTAATTCTACCACAGTCGATACAAAATATTGGCGTTTTTACCAAAGTCCAGTAAAATTACCGAGAAAGTTCAATAATTTTACCGAGATTTCTCGGTAAAATTACCAATTCAATAAATGGTTATTTTACCAAGAAAAAACTGGGATCAAATAGAACCCTGAATTCTTGGTATTTTTACCCTTTTCTTAGTAAATACACCGAGATTTTTCTTTCAGTGTAGAATAAGTGTGCCGCTTTTCCATTAGTCTGCGAGTTTCTTGCCTTCATTGAGCTCCCACGGTCTTCATTAAACAGACGATATTTTATTCGTCGATAAGCTAATGAAAGCTTACCCCACTCTCCTAACATAACATCTCTAGCATGTTTCTTGAATGTTTAATTCTATGAATTTATTTAACTAAAAATTAAATTAATTGATTAAATTTATTTCAATGCAATTCACAAAATAATCATGTTTTTCAGGGAGCTTTAAATGAGCGACAATAAGTCATTAGATCTTAAATAAATTGAATAATTTGGAATCGAGGTGATAAGGCGGAGTTACCGCACTTCGTTCTTTGAAATGATCAAATTTTCGATTTCATTTCTTTACTTTTTATAAAAATTTTGACAAATGCTGATTCAATCTTGTCAAGATTCAGGTAAATCATGCCCCCACCCACAGTACAGAAACACTTGCTGCAAAAAACTTCCCAAATTTTGTTCAAAAACTATTCCTGACTAAGCATACATCCAAGGATGACAAACATTCTTTGCAATCTCTAACTTCCCATTGTGATTTCAAAAAACTTGAAGTTGGTGGGATCCAAATTACAGCTCGGAACTCTATGTCACGGGCAATCAACATCAACCAAAACAAGCCTCGATAACTTGCAATAATTTACATAAACACAGTGAAAGTTTCGCTGATAAGATACTTCAAAACCACGAAGCAGGCAAAGGGCGCCTTCAATATCACTTGATACTGCACGCTTTGTCACGCAGTTTGTTTAGTTGCCTATCCAACCTAAATCCAACTGAGAAGACTTACTTCACTATACACAAACGCAAATGTAGCACGAACAGAGCTAATATACACGTAAAGAGGAAAAAACGTTTGTTGCAGTATTTAAAGCAGCATGCTCCGCTTCTTTTCATGTTTCTTTTGTTCTGAATTTTACTTTTATCTATTCATCACTAGTTGATTGCAAATTACCGGCGATTCCTATTTGCCTGCGACTGATAGAAAATAATAGCACCGAAAAAAAAACCTCCATTATAAAAAACGAGCTTCGTGTTGATTGACTTGCATCTTAATCTGTCGTGCTGAGAAAGAACGCCGTATGAGCCTTCAGATGTTGCCAAGTTTCCTCCGATATAAACCGAAATTACTGGGAAAATTGTGAATATTATTTTCCAAAAATTGTAGATACTTTTGTACGCAATTTAATCTAAAATATCTGAAAAGTTCAAGGAATAGTAAGCATGAATATTGTCAACAGTACATGCCCCATCAAGGGAAATTTGACAACTCTTGAATGTTCATACGGCGTTCTTCCTAAGCACGGCAGTAATAGATCGTTTTCGATACATCAAATAGGTGAGATTGTATCGACATCGATTGGTTCAACATGTAAACATAGCCTCAAAAGTCAATCGAGTAATCTGAGGAAACGGGGTTTTTCTGATAGATTTTTGATTCTTATGAGTACTAAATGGCATCGCAAGGTGAAATAGTTAGGAATTTTCTCATTTTCAGCTTTTCCGACTGAAATCCTGAAAGTTTTGTTTGAGGTTATGTTCTATAGATCGTATTCGATACATCAAACCGGTGAAATTGCATCGATATCGATTGGTTCAAAACATGAACATAGCCTCACAAATAAATTCAGAAATCTGAGAGAGCGGGTCTTTTGTAACAGATTTTTTATTCTTTTGAGTAACAATTGCCAATGCAAAGTGAAATTGTCAGGAAATATCTCATTTTCAGCTTTCCAACATAAATCCTTACAGTTTGGTTTGAGGTTATGTTCTATTGTTTTGAACCAAACGATACATCGAACCGTTATCGAATACGGTCTATTGTTTTGAACCAAACGATACATCGAACCACTATCGAAAACGATCCACGCTGTCTCATTTTCATGGAGAGTGGCATCCTGGGACAAAATCCTCTCCCGGTTTCCGCGGCGACAAAGCGGAAACAAGCGACCGAATTGAAGCGACGGGGCGTGCATAGTCAGAAAATTCGCTTGCGCGGATATTGAAATAATATTCAAACATACCGTCGAGGCTCCGAACAGGATCCGGAATCCGATTAAAAAGTCATTTTCTCAAAGTCACATCAAAGGGCGACTCTTTGAGCCGGGCCACGAGCACCCGCCTCCGGACAGACGGCACCGGATAGTCCTCCGCTTCTCTCTGGTTCCTTTCGCACCCACTTTGCCGCGGCAAGAAAGAGAGGAGAGTCATCACGAGTTTGTTTCTCTCTCACCCCTGCGCTTTCAGCGGGGTGAGTTGGGAGGACGAGGCTGAAAATCCACCACCGCCTCCGGTGCGCTCCAATGGGATTACTGTCGCTTTGTTTACCCCGACGTCTCTTCAACCACCCGTTCGTTCTCATTTTTCCGCTCCGTATTCCTTCCTGTAGGTTTACTAGTTTCCTGTACCGGGTGTTCAGGAAACACCTGCCTCCAGAGATTTGACCAATTTGTATATTTTCCTTGCCGTCAAAAATTGCAAAAAATTCGTCGCTTGGCCGACGTAAGGGGGTAACTACACATTGAAATGAGCCCGGAAAAGCATTGAATCGTATGGAGAACAGGGCTCATTGCAGAGTGTGGTTCCGCCTTTATGTCAGGTAGGCGACGAATTGATATCCCTTTTGCAGCGTAAAATATACGCTGTAAACATTATTTCTTCGGATATGATTTTGACTAAAAGCGTCGTTTCTTGTCAAAAGAAAATAGTTTTTTTTAGTTAGGTCTGTGCGGATTTAACGTTCAGTCAGTATTTTGAGTTAAAGATGCGTTGTTTTGTTTTGGGTTTTTTTTTTTTTTTTTAAAAAAATTAAACTTAATTATGGCAAATGGCGCTTTTTCAACTAAAAAAAACTGATGTTGATTTAAATTTGCACGGATTTCACTTTAAAAAAAAAAAAAACCCAAATTTTGTCAACAAAAAACGACCTTGTAGGTCAAAATACATATAATACCGCAAGAATTTTTTTTTAGTATAGAACATTAGAGCTCGCCTATAAGTTAATCAATGGTGGCAGTGCAGGGCTCTAGCGACTCATAATAGAATTTGGAATAGCAAGTCGTTTTGCCACTGGGTCCCTAGCACCACTAAAATAAACGATAAGACGTCTTGCCATGGGGACTTAGGAAGTAATTGCACAATATCCAGTGTTCCTGTGATTTTAGCAAGAGGAAAGAATGAAAAAATGAGGAATGCTGAGAAATTTCTTCTCGCAAGTTGCTTCTTCACTGGGAAACCGTTGGGGATTCTTAACTGAAACTTTCGCGTATTTTTCCTCTGACTTTTTCCGCTGAATGGGTGCTATAGATTCCGGCCATTTTGGAATTTCATTCCAAAATGTTTAACGGTGTATTCTTGAAAAATTGAATATAGCTTGGGTCAATTTTCTAACTCTGGAATAGATTCGCGTTTTTTCGTGAGGAAAGCGTCAAACTGTGTCTATGAGGAAAATGTTGGCGAAAATAAAACTTGTTGTAACGAGTTGCTCAGATCAGTGGACGATTGATTTTACGGAACTGAATAGAAAAGAACCGACACACAGTTTGGGGAAAAAATGAGATAGTAATAGTTTTAAGCCGAACCAGTTGTACCTTTTTTCTGACCAAAGTTCAAAGTTGAAAAAAAAACCTTTTTTCAATGGAAAATTGAAGTTATTTTTAATCTTCAGTATTGAAACTTATGATAGAATACTACAGAATATCATGTAGCTTGGCTCCTCTGTGTTGAACGCAGTTCACTTACCTCAAACTCAATCACCACAACCAAATTACCTTGTAAACCCATATCGAGATAAAATAGTGGGTATCATTGCCTTATAAGTGGTATTTCATATGAATTCTCAATTTCTAATAGTCATAATTAATTATAGTGTTCTTTCACCACAACGCACCTACGTCGATAATTTTACTTTTAATTTCTTAAGTATAATTACAGCTCAGTGGTGAAAAAATACCATTGCTTTCGGCAGTGGATACTTTTATGTAGGAGCCAATAAGGAACGCCACTTTTATGGTAATTCTTACTAAAGTTTTTTCTTAGTGTGCGCCTCATAATGATCAGACCACTCCGAGGCGATGATGTACTGTCGTCGCGTCGAGTCGCCGAGGGCTTGGATTGCAGCCTAGTAGCGCAGCGTGAGGAAATCTATTTCCGTCTCACTAAAACTTGCCTGCAATTCTTAATGCTGCAACAAAAGATACACGTGAGTATTTGGAGCCATGTTTCCAAATTAAGGAATTTTACTTTACAGAGCATTTATCTTCACCGAATGCAACTCAATTAAGAGCTGATTCGCAGGCAGATTTTTCATCATTGCCTTCCATGACCTTTTGCACATGTAATGTGTAAATTCCGTACCGTGGACAATTATTTACATATTTTATTTTTTAATAAAATTTGATGTAAATCGTAAGTTAGTTTCAATTTAAGAGAGAATATATGCATACTAGCAACCAACCCGTGCTTCGCACAGNAACACCGCTCTAACACACGGGTCACCCTTTTTTAGCGTGTTTTCAACCCTTAGAATCAAAATTTCGAAAATCGGACGACGAATTGCACCCCTTCAGCACGAACCGCACATGCGTACAAAGTTTCAAGGAAATCCGCCTTCGGGAAGTCGCTGAAACATTGGGTACAAAATTGGGGCCTCTCCTTTATAGTTATAGATTTTCTTTACTAGTTTACATAAAAAATGATAAATAAGAAAAATGAGTGTGTAAGTTCCCTGTGACGACAGATGCCAAAAGTGACCAAATTTTGCATGAAATCATGCATGAAAGCAACAATGAACTTCAGGTTTTTAATGGAAGATATGTCGCAGTCTTAACTTGGATTGTCTGATAGATAGTAACATTGATCACAATTTTTTTTTTTAACTGAATTCGATTTTCAATCCGATTTCAAGAATCAACTCTCGGCGTTCATGCCCTTAGAACTATTTGATTTGTCATTTTGTCAAGCCGAATTTGCGATTCGTCAAACCGAGTTCTCGAATCGTGCGATCAAACGTTTCGATTTATATAAAACCAAAAAAAGAGAGTTACTTGCATCAATTGAACTTATTTCCAGGCCCGCCACAAGGGGGGGGGGGATACTGGGTCCCTGGTACCAGGGCCCGGGCCTCGGAGGGGGCCCGTGTTACCCGTGAAAAACCACTACGAATTCACATGCAACCCTTGTTTCGTAAGAAAAAGTGAAAAATTTAACCTAAAAATTTCGCAAAAGGTGAATAGATTTTTGGAAACACGCTGGAGCACTGTAGAATTCTTCTTAAATTTTCAAAGAAGTATACTTCTTGGAAAATTTCTATCTATTTTCAAGATTTTCAGTACAGAGGGATATTATTAGTAACTACGTTTCATTTTTTTCCGACGTCAGATGCCAAGAGTCTCCAGTCTGGGCATCCTCGACTTCAATGGCTCATGGCTCAACTCCCTTGCCATAGACAAACGAAGGGGGAGTCCAGGGGGGCCTTGCCCTCTTAGAACTGAAAATAGTATCATATGCCCCCCCCCCAAAAAAAAATGAAAATTTTTCAGATGATTTGAATGCATCAATTCGCAAGTATTTTGTGCTGAAAGTAGAAAAAAACTAAATTTTTCCGCAGAAATTGATGGAAAAATTTTTTATGGAAGCTTCAAAATGCGTCCGATTAGTCGTATAAATTCTAAAATTTCTCGGGGGATGCCCCTCGGACCCTCCCCTCCCCCCGCCGAGCTTGGGGCCCGGACCTTAAAACTGGTACAGGGGCCCGAGATGAGATGTGGCGAGCCTGCATGAAGGCTATTTCCATTTAAATCTTCCGTCACATTCATACGGCGCAATGATACAACTATTTGAACTCTCCGGAATGCGTGAGGTATCACGCTGCATTTGAAGGCGTTTTCCGATACCCGGATTATCGTTTTGCATAGTTCATATTATTTTGTTTCCATTTATAACCACTTGTTTAATTATAATCCTCCTATAAAAACCACCCATTTGCTAAATACAATTCTAGCTGAAGCGCACTTAAGCGCATTCATGACTGCAAAAATGTTAACGGAAATCGAAAAGGCCAGCGTGCATGAAGGATATTTCAATTGTAATCTTCCGTCGCATTTCTACGGCGCAATGATACAACTATTTAAACTCTCCGGAATGCGTGAGGTATCACGCCGCATTATAGGCGTTTCCAAATCTGCCAAGTTCCGTTATCAGAATAATTGTTTTGCATAGTTCATATTATTTTGTTTCCATTTCTAACCACTTGTTTATTTTTAATCATCGTAGACAGTGGCGTGGCGTGAATTGCGATACATCGATTGTTATGCCATTTAAACCTATGGTAAAGAATCGATTATTAAGGTGTTCGCTGCGAACACCCTGTTTATCGATCCTTTTACATAGGTTTAAATGGCATAACAATCGATATATCGCAATTCACGCCACGCCACTGATCGTAGAAAAATTACCCATTTGCTATATACAATTCTAGCTGGAGCGCACTTCACCTATGCATTCACCGCTGCAAAAATTTCAGAGGAAATCGACAAGCCCAGCGTGCATGGAGGCTATCTGGAATTCAATCTTCCGTCGAAATCTTACGGCGCAATGATGCAACTATTTGAACTCTCCGGAATGCGTGAATTGGACAAACCAGTTTCACAAACCAATTTGACAAACAGCAAGTTCAGTCTGACAAACCAGTTTGACAAACAGCAAGTTCAGTTTGACAAACCAATTTAACAAACCGGTTTGACAAACCAATTTAACAACCCGGTTTGACAAACCAGTTTAACAAACCAATTTGACAAACAGCATCTTTAGGTAAACAAACCAGTTTGTCAAACTGAACTTTCTGTTTGTTAACTGTTTGTTTAAACTGTTAGTCAAAGTGAACTTGCTGTTTGTCAAACTGGTTTGTCAGACTGAACTTGCTGTTTGTCAAATTGGTTTGTGAAACTGGTTTGTCAAACTGAACTTGTTGTTTGTCAAATTGGTTTGTGAAACTGGATTGTCAAATTGAACTTCCTGTTCGTCTAACTAGTTTGTCAAACTGAACTTGCTGTTTGTTGAACTGGTTTGTCGAACTGAACTTTCAATGAACTGTTTACCGATGGATTTGCATGAAATTCGATATCGATTATTTAGTATTTCAATAATCTAATGAAAGATTCCTTTTTATCCAGCCGAAAACCACCAGGATATCGAATTTCATACGAATCCATCCGTAAACAGCCGTAAAACTGATATCCCGCCATTTTTCCGCCGCCATTTGGAAATTTGTCGGAATTTCAAATATCCAATGAAGATTCGTTCTTTTCGTGCCGAGATACCCCCAAATACCAAGTTATGCAAATCCAACGATAAGCAGGCAGCCTAAATATCCACTTCCCGCGGTAGGCCGCCATTTTGACCGCCGCCATCTTGAAAAGGACCGAATTTTCTGGGAGACCAATGCCAGAATTGTTTTTCTCGTCTCGAAAAACCCTAGGATTCCGAGTCTGTCCATAAACAACGGAGATGTCAGATTTCCGCCATTTTGAACTTTGACCGGCCGCCATTTTGTCAAAAATCAACATTTTGACCTGCGGTTTGCGCCAAAAACTTTCTTTTTTTATTATCTTTTGAATGATGTATCACAAAGGGGGGGTTGCCATTTGGAAAAAAAGTTAGCCCCCACCCCCTTAAAGGGGGCCGCCCCCCAAAATTTTGGGAGACCAAAAAGTTGCTGCTTTAGACCGAGGAACATTGCCAAAGTTTCAAACTTTTATCTCAATTTGGAAAAAAGTCACAGGGGTGGTCAGTGACTTTTGGATAACCCTGTATAAAACTTTTTTAGATGATCAGCTTATAATTGCATGGTAAAAAAAGTTGCACAATCTTAGTAGTATTGGAATGTTCCTTTTTACAAAATGCAATCCATGTATAGCGGAGGAAAGTAAAAGATTGTAGTAGTTGAGGAAAGTAAAGGATTGAAAACTTGATCACTGGCAACAAGTCCTATTATCAGTTCCATTACAAGAGCATAAAGGTGTCTATTCCATTAATTTCAAGTCTGAAAATAAATGAATTCTTCAGACACAGGGAGGCCGTGATTAGTAATTGGCGCAAGTCATGTCTGTTGTCCGAGACAATGGATCGATAAATCAGGCTCAGCAAAAAGGATTCGACATCATTTGGGTTTTCGAGCGGGTCAAAGTGACGCATTCGGTTATCCCCAATCGATGACTCATACATGCTTGTAAAAACACGAGTGGGGACGTAAGGAATGTTCAATGAGTTTTTATATTGCAAACCAAAACGAAAAATCAAAACAGTCGTCCATAAAATCCTTACCTTAAGCTAATATGAGTCCTTCACTGGGAAAAAAAAACCCATTGGATCTAAAGTCCAGACTCTTGAAAACATTGACAAGAAAAAATACTCTTGATTCAATCAGATTTAAGCTTAAATCAAAAGGAAATCCGTTCAAATTAAGAGGCTTGGTTCTTGATCCAAGCGAAAATCCGATTGAATCAAGAGCATTTTTTCTTGTCGATGTTTTTAAGAGTCTGGACTCTAGATCCAATGTGTTTTTTTCCAGTGTTAGGAATATAGGATATCCATAGTATAATAGTAGTAGTATCCAGAAATTGTATCGTCTGTAGTGGGAAAATTACAGCTATATCGGCGGTGAAACTACCAGACCACGTATCTCGGTTTGCGACGTTACAGATTTCCTATGATCCTATAATTTTTAAATGGAAAACTACTCCACGCCGATTCTTGAAAACTTCCGTGTTTTTTCTTCTCTGTGCGAGGAAAACTCTGTGAAAATTTCAGGAGATGATATTGATTTTTTCTCCTTCAAACAAAATAAAACAGGAGCGGAGATCTTTAAACATCCGTAATGTATGATGTAAATATGTAAATGTATGTAATGTATGATGAAAGCTGTAAGAGAGTTAGATTACTTATTCTTATAATAAATCTTCGTAAATCTGATATTGCTATAATAATTGCGGGAGTTTTGCATATTCCAACTTTTCAAAAGACAAAATAAAAAGAAAATTATGTTAAAAATGGGAACGACCTATGTCAGATGGATTTTTCAACATGGTGGACGGGACATTGCATGAAGCTTAAATGAGCACATTCACCCCGGTAAAAGTGCACCAGCGCATCTGCGTCAATATTTTACGGACTTTGAGTGCATTCCACATCAGAGAAGAGAATTTTTCTTTTGAAATGCAATACATGCACTCTGGCTCAAGCAAATTTCAACGATCATGATGTCCGTTTGTAATTTCGTTTTTTTTCTCTTCTTCTTTTCCGTTGCGCTCTTTATCTCTCAAATATTTTGTAAAGATGGTTGTTACTTTCACGCGGTTACAGTCCGTAGCGTCTGAGTTTCAAGATGCTTATATATGTAACTTTCCATGCTCTCTCCAAAAGAGAGCATCACCTATAGGTAATTGAAAGTACTATACTGGCATGCAAAATACATGTTTGTCACAAAATGCATGTTAGTCATCGTTCATCATGTTTCAGGCAGCATGTACCACCTCTATAAACCTCACGCACCTCGACGTATGTTTAAATCTTTCCGAGTGTTTTTTACACATTTATCAGTGTGGTTACATGCGGCTTTGCAAATTATAAGTATCGCACTGCCATTTTGTATTGTCGCCAGAGAGGAAAAATTGACCAAAGTTGAGGCATGTTTTGGCTTCACGCAAGAAACCACCAAACACGATAATTTCTTGTATAGATAATTTTCCACAGATCGTCAGGGAAGGAAATTAGTTGTCCTTGCAACGTTATACCCAGCGCATTACCATAGATTCTTTTCTTTCACATTTTACTTCCGACACATCAATCGTAGTCACCCCTCAACGAAAGTGGGTGGAAACTCCATCAATATTTTTTGCGTCACTCTTATACCCTCTCATGATTGCATAATAATAAGAACCCTTGCATTATTTGAAACTTAACACTCCCCTGGTAGCACAGGTCAGATTGAAGATGTTTTCAAAATGTGTCATTGATCCGAAAAAATTTCTTTAAAACATTTCAATGAAACATCTTGAAAACATATCATGTGTCCAGACGGTTTTGAAAGGTTTCTAAAACAACTCTTTGTCACCCCTAAATTTTTTTTCACAGATACGTCCGATAGATGTTTCTCATACCTTTACAACACATCTCAGTGAGGTATCGGCACCACAAATTCGTCGCAGAAATATATCTGACACATTCTTGAAACATTTCGGTGAGAGGCATGACATTCCTTTGTATCGTCGAAACGTTTCAAAAATGTTTTCAAAACCTTTCAGTGGTTTGTTGAAACATCTTGAAAACATATCATGTGTCCCGACGGTTTTGAGAAGGTTTCTAAAACAATTCTATGTCACCCCTAAGTTTCGTTTCACAGATACGTCCGTTAGATGTCTCTCACACCTTTTCAACACATCTCAGTGAGGTATCGTATGTGGGCTATAAGTATCAAAAATTTTCAGACATTTGTTTTAACTAATGTCGTTGTGGAATTAGAACCATCACAGCAGGCATCCCTTGATACCAACCCTGCATGAGGGCTGAATCGTTACACTTCATCATTATCAACCTATCAGAGGGATTAGAACACCTTCACTTTAGAGAAGTATACGCAAAGCACGATGTACGGTTTCAATATTCTAGATAATCCATAACTTTTGAGCTTTTATGGAGATGAACTCGATTCATACAAGGAATTAACCGTGTTAATAACCTCCACATAATTAAATGTCCAAAAAGTATAGCTTGAGACGAAAAATTAAGCTGAAATTTGGTAAAATTGAAAAATTAAACTTCAACGTCCTCTGGTGGATTCAGTTTGAACTAGGTAGGAAAAGTTTTAGAAAGGTCCTAGAAATGTTTCTATGTTATTCAATGAAACATTTCTAAAACGTGTCAAAAACATTTTAAGTGACGTATAAATTCGAACAAAATATTCAAAAAGGTTTCAAAGACATTATATTTATTTTTAATTGAAAACCAATCCAAAATGTGTCAGATAGGTTGCTGGGAGGTGTTGTTGAGTCATGCAGGAAAAGTATCTGACAGCACTTTGAGAAGTTGCTTGAAACAAGCTGTAGATTCATTCGAAACATTTTCAAAATATTTCGAAAACATTTCACCAAACACTTCGAAATTGGAAGTTTCTGAGAACGTGTTGGAGATGTGTTGAAAACATTTTTCTAAAACTTCAGCGACACTGGTTCGATTTATATTCAAAACGTTTTGAAATGAATTGAGGATGCTGATCGGAAAGAGAATTAAAACGTTTTGAAAATGAGTTGGAGATATACCGCACCAATCAGTAATATTTATTAATAATTGAAAACATATCTAAAATGTGTCAGATAGGTTGCTGGGAGGTGTTGTTGAGTCGTGCAGGAAAAGTATCTGACAGTACTTTGAGAAGTTGCTTGAAACAAGCTGTAGATTCATTCGAAACATTTTCAGAATATTTCCAAAACATTTCACCAAACACTTCGAAATTAGAAGTATCTGAGAACATGTTGGAGATGTGTTGAAAACGTTTTTAAAAAGTGATAGTAGAACAATTTGAAAACATTTTGAACACATTTTAAAAACATTGTTTTCACGTTTCTGTAAGATGAAATGAAAATATTTTTAAATTGTGTTCAAAACATGTTGTCTCTGATGAAATATTTTACATGACTCGCAACTTTGTCTTCAAAATGTTTTTAAAACATTTCATTTCCCCTCCAAATTTTTCTTTTGTAAAATGTTTTGGATTGGTTTTCAAAATATTTCTGTTGTGTTAAATGTATCCAATTTGAAAACATTTTCAAAATGTTTTGGATATGTTTCAATGAAATGTTCAAAGTATTTGCGTCATTGAAACATTTCTGAAATGTTTCTAATATGTTTCATCGAGATGAATCAGTTTCGACACAAGTGGAATGTTTCTAAAACCTTACCGATCCGAGCTGTGCTACCAGGGTCAAGGTAATTTGAAAAGTTGTTCAGCCGCATGTTGCATCTATGTATAATGATAAGTGATAAAAACGTGAGCAGGACTGAGTTCCTGAAATGCATTGGCACCTGTAAAATATAAAATTGTAAAAAAAAGTATATATGCATCTTTGGCTCACGTTTTTATCACTTACTCAAGGTAGGTACCGGAAATGTGTGAGCCTCATGAGTATTTCACCGAAATATATACTCAAAATCTCATGAGTCTCATATTTCATCGGTTTTACGCTGCTAAGTTCGTAATGAGAGCCTCACCCATTCGGACTCACCTGGCGGCAACTGTGCTGTGTCATCTAGCATGTCATCAATGTGACAACCCTTTTTGACATGACCGCAAAGTTGGGTTCACGGACGGTGACGCATGGCTCAATTGGAAAAACGGAGGCAATTTAAATGTTCACCGGTTGATACCTCAAACACGAAAGACGGGTACTTCCTGTTACAATGCGGGTACTGCGCAGAACCTCCAAAAGAAACTGATGGAGATTTTTCCACCAGGATTCGAATGTCTGGATTGCAGCCGATCCATCTGAGAATTACATGGAGGGGAACCAATGTATATCACCCGGGAGAAAGAAAACTCTAGTGATCTATAAAAAGTACATATGCACTGGATTCAGAAATTTTTGAAAGTTAGCAACATTGTCCTAGAGTAACGATTACCCAAAAGACATATATCTTCAAACTATCTTAAATTCTTAAGAACTTCCGTGGTTTTTCTTCCTTAAGCGAAGAAAACTCAGTGAAAACTTAAAGGAATAGCATTGGTTTATTCTTCTTTAAAAAAATAAAATGGGGACGGAGATTATTAAATACCACAGACGGGATACGTGGTTTGGTAGTTTCACTGTCGATATTATGAAAATTGTAATGGCACAAATTTTTCAACACATGAAAAAGTTTTCCTCTCTTCCCACCAGATTTTCCTCCTCATCCTCCTCTTTTTCTTCAAATTCCTCTTCTTATTCTTCCGCTCTTGTTCTTTTTCGTATTTCTGTTCTTTTCATAGTGTTCCTGTTCCTGTTCCTCTTCTTGCTCTCGTTTTTCTTCTTCATCTTCATCCTCTGTCTACTTACCTAGATATGATGAAGCCACCTCTCCAAGACCTGACCCATATGAACCTTTGCACGCTCATTTGACGCATTAATTTCAATTTTATTTTCTCGTTCTTTAGAAAAAATTTATCTCCGCAGAAGCTGTAGCATGAGGCAATTTCCCAGTCGATGGCACTATGTTCCATCTGCTGGTAATTATGTTCACCCACACTGCAAGTTGCAGAACTGAAGTTATGCTATTTAAGACTGCCACGGTAAATGAATATCTGAAAAATTTTTATGTTGTGCCTTCGTGTTTAAATATTCGAATGGCTTCATTCTTCATCGGCGATTACTGCAAAGACCACAACAGGGCATTAAGCATCAAGTATTGATTAGCAATCTATGATCTCACCAGCTTCTAATCGCAATCACCATCCACCGAAGACCGTCGTCGATGATGTCAAGTTTTGCATTATTTCTTGAACTTCGCAATATTTTTTGAATTCAAGTCATGTATTGGACTGAGCAACGCGCGTAACATGACTTTGGCTCAGTGCAAAATAAAGGGCAGAAAATTGAACAGTTTTCTCAACCAGAATATTGCTGATCATAATATAACGAGACAGTCATGGTTTATGCGCTGATTGATTGAGCTGTGCAGTTTCTGGATTTTTTTCTATTATCATTATTATTTTACTACACTTTACACGACAGACTTTTAAATGTATTAATATTTGCAAATGTATCTTGAAAATTCTGCCTTGATTTGTGATAGCGAAGATAGCAGTAACTGTCAAATTTACGAAACAGCAAAATTCAGCGTATTTTTGACATATGAGAGAGCCGTAAGTGCACATAAAATGACGTAGTTTCAGGTAAAACAGCCGTAAGTGACATTAATCCTCCAGAAAGGAAATGAAAACAGTGCTTTCAAGTAAAATTCTGCTCTCTTCTGCCGATTTCTAATCTGAAAAAATGTCTGTTTTGTGGCCAAAACACAATCACGAAAGCATGCAGAAGATAGCACTTACGGCAGCTGTCTTGCCTTACACTAGCCTAGCATGAGTATGGAACATACCCTTTTTCATGTAAGTAAAATAAAATCGATCGATTTTTAATCATCCAAACGATTTCTAAGAGTCTTTCGAATGATTGATGACAAATTTTACAAAGAACAGAGGCGTGCTTTCAATAAAATTTTCCGCTCGGACGCTTCGGCGCCCATATTCACAAAACTTCTGATTTGCACTCTTTGCAACGCGTTGTTGGCTTGTTTTTTTATGCCGATGTGCAGGCCATGCAGAGAGGGAGGAAATCAACGACTAATGAAAGTAGTGTCATAGATTTTCTGGAATACGTCCGCGTGAATTTGATGGGTCATCAAGTAATGATAGCTCTTTGTATGAAATTAGCAACATATACGTAATACAAAGATCCGTGAATCTGTTGCACAATCAATTATGCGCAATCACAACTAAGGTGATGTAGGAGGCAGTCAAGAGGACCATTGAGATTCCGGGTCCTGGCCAATAATTTAGTCTTGGAATCTGGTTTAGATATTGGGTAGGAAAATGGGAAAAGTTTTGTGAAATACAGAAAATAATATTAGAACTTAATAGTGACGGGCTCCGCATAAAAAAGGGTCAAACTTATGTGATGCAATGTTCATTTTTCATCCTCCATGAGTCAAATGCTTCATCAGATATTTGACTGTTCAATCCACATAGGATAAAAAATTTTTAGGTTGTAAATTTTATTTTTCATCGCCTCTCTTCGGCCTATTTTCTTCGAATAATTACTATGGTGTACGGCTATTCGTGACTCCATACTGGAGTTGGCGGCAGACATAGTTTACAACGCTTTTTGTGTTCGATGCTCATTTCAATACTACAGTAGATTTCTTGCCTGACTTGAAGGTTAACCGGAATAACCGCTCTCCGTTGCTCCATTGAACGCCACTTGCCCTGTGAAATGTTGCAACTCAGGTTTAGTGGCGAGGCGTGAATGGTCGATTATGGATATTTTCTCATTTGAAGCTATGGTAAAGAATCGATATTTAGGTTATTCGCTGAGAACACCCTGTTTATCGATCCTTTTCCATAGGTTCAACTGGCAGATTAATCGATATATCGCAAAAAAGCACGCTACGCCACTGCAGGTTGATATGCATCTTCATGAGCACGATGCCGCAGCCGTTAGGTAATGACAGTGGCATTATTTTCGATATTTTTCTTCTTTTTCTTTCATTCTTTGAGCTATTGTGAGTAAACCAGATCCAACATACTTGTGCCGTTTTCGAATCCCTGCACGTGAAAAATAACATGAGCCAAATTTTATGAACAAAATGCATCGTATTAATATCTTAATAATTTAGCAGTCATTGAAAAATTACCAATTACAGATGCATACGGTTCACCTTACTTCCTCTCGCTTTACGACCTCCGACCGTCGTTTCTGAATTTTTGTATCGAACTTAGAAAAATTAATGTGTTTTTTTTTTCTTTTCTTTTTTTTATCCTGTTTTTTGTGGGAACATTTTGACCAAAATATATGTACTCAATTATTTTTAAGACACCTCCTCCATCATAATTGAATTCAGAGACAAGAGCTTTATTGTATAATGTGCAGAAAAACCTTGGAAACTCTCTGTCAACCTAAGTCCCGTCCTTTTATTCAACAAATGCTCTAAATTGTGGATTTGTGTGGGAATTTGCACATGCTGGTAATAGTTTTATCTCTCTACTTTGGGAGTTTGCTTTCGAAAATCAATCGTTTAGAATGGTCATTTCAAGAGATTTCCGGTCCTCATGTAAATTACTAGGTCAATGACCCAAGGCAAGTTGTTGGTTACCACCCAGATGATTTTTCAGGATATCAAAATTATTCTCTAAATAGATTTCTCATGCGGGCACATAGAAACTGCCTACACTATCACCACTTTTACAAGTTTCACTGTGCAATTTTAATCAGGTGAAAACTCGGGAATGGTGAGCAGAGTTGCCAACTTGAGTTGTGATTAGAAAGTAACTTTCAATAAATTATTAATAGAAATTATTAATAAAAATCGGCCAATTGTATGTATGCTACGTGCTAATAGCTACGTGCTAATAACTACATAA
Organism: Bemisia tabaci; assembly: GCF_001854935.1. Classification (NCBI taxonomy): domain Eukaryota; kingdom Metazoa; phylum Arthropoda; class Insecta; order Hemiptera; family Aleyrodidae; genus Bemisia; species Bemisia tabaci. Next base: position 1,189,408 of record NW_017547207.1, on the reverse strand, counting down.
CATGCGAAAAATTCGTTTTGAGGCCTCAAGATGGTCCGTTCAAAAGCCGAAAAACTGTTTTTTTCCCTTTTATTTATCTCTACAATGTGTAAGTACGTTGTTGGTTTCCATGTTTCCATCAAACCTGAAAATCCCGTATCCAATAGAGGATGCATTACTCTTAAGAACTGTCACTACTGGCACCAGAAAAATACGCCCCTGTAAAGGTTAGGTTCACCCCGCACAGTTCCAAAATGAAGAGCAGAGGCGAGTTCTTGTTTTAATGCGCCTCAAGTAACGACGATATATGTCGCCTTCAATTAGCGGCGATGCAACAAATCATACGCTTGCGTCGTCGCGTCTTGTTGAGATGGCGCGGCGCCTGATGCAGCCTCTTCTTGCGTGCCACCCTCAACCCGGCCCTGACAGTCATCACCGGCTGTACTTGTGCCCTCTAATGCCGTAATTGAAATCTAGGTTTAGACGATATTTTCAAGTGAAATGCACGGAATTAATTTGGAAACTGAGTAAATATTTCTAACTATGTGTTTGAATAAAAGAAACGGCGACTCAAGCAAATAAAACCTCATTTTCTGTCATTTTAAAGCATTTAAATGCTACGTCAGCTATTTTTTTTCCTAAGAGTTTCATAAAACCTGGAATGGCTGATTCATTCAATTGTGGATCCTCCAGTGGCCCTGCTGTCCCTTTGAAGGTACCCTATTTTAGAGCACTCAACTCTGGTCTAAAACCGTGATACTGGACCCTGGGCGCCCAACGCGACGCACGACGGCGCGCGCGCGGCGATCGGAGAACTGAGAGCACCTACCGAAAAATGGTTCAGAAGTGTCAACGTGTGACCCAAAGATCATAAGTGACGTGATGCGTAAATGACTCAAGCTCTGGTCAGTGGTCAGTGGTCAGCCCCACGGCCCTCGGCCACGAGATGAGCATGAAGCGTCCAGCCCACGTCCAAACTGGGGGCTTCAAAGAGACTCATCGATCACCCCGACTTGCACCGCTGGCCAATGAGAGAGCCAGGAAAGACATCGGTGAACCACTTTGAAGCCTCCAGTTCGTACGTGGGCTGGGCGCTTGAGCTTTTCAAGGATGGCAACACTGCGAGAGCGAGGAAGCGACCGGCGAAGAAGCCGGTGCGCGTCGCGACGCGGCCGGCGCGGCAACGGCGAACCCGGGCTGGAGCGGTTTAAGGTCAAGGGCCATCTTCTGCTCATATTGGCAGGTTCGGGTTTCCCCGCGGTGGCGGCGGCGGCGGCGGCGTTGGCTTGACGTGACGCGGCGGGCGCGGCGGCGGGGCGCGGAATTGTGCGCACATTGCAGGCGGCGCGCCGGGCCAGCGGGTAGATCGGCTGATCGCCCGTCAGTTATCAACTTCGCGGCACTGCTGCTGCCCGCCGTCGTCGTCGCGTCTCGCGTGTGCTCCGAGACTTGATGTTTCAGTGCTTCGGACTTATCTAACGCCGATCTAGTCCGCCTGCCCGCCAGGATGGCCCTCAAACACCCGCTGACCTCTTTGAGTAAGTCCCACTTCAAAATTACCTCCACCCGTCGGCGCCTTGTTTTCGGTCCTCCCGAAACCGCAATCGTGACATGTCCATGTCCGCAGTCAGCACTGCCGTCCTAAGGAAAAACGACGTATGAACATTCCAGAGTTGCCAGATTTCCTTCGATAGAATGTTCATTTTTGAGGAAAGTTATTGATACCTGTCCTTGAAATTTTTTCCGAAATTTAGGGGAAATTGCGAACAAAATTTACTATTAAATTGGAAGAAAAATATTCATGGATTTACCAGGAAATTTGTGGTTTATCAAAATAATTGTGGCAACGCCTGAAGGTTCATACGACGTTTTTCCATAACACGGCAGAGCGTCTTTGCGGATCGCACGCAGATAGCGGGTATTTTTAGCTCCGCGCCCATTAAATCAGATTCTGCCGGAGTGAATTCACGAAAGAATTCTTCCCAGGCCCACTCTCGTCACATCTTGTTGCAAGTTCAACCTTTGGCGAAAACCTGACGAGTATTTTCAGTCCCTGTTCAATTTTAACCGGAAGTTACACTCGTATTTTGAGTGTCCACTATGAGTCCACATGTCATTGGGACCATAATATTTATCAGACAAGTACTAAATTCCTCTAAAATGGCGTTTGAAGTTCTGTTTTGACAAGATTGAGGCCGAGCGCAATCAGAGGTTTTAAAGCCGGCTCACCCGCGTTTGAAAACAATCCCGGATTTGAGGTAGGGCGAGTAGTGCGACCGCACAGGGTGCAATTGAAAGTAGCAGCAAAGAACACCAGAATGGCCTGAATGCGCACTGATTTTTACACTCTTCGTGAATTCAATGAAATGTTTTGTTCATTGTCGATATTCCGTCTTTCTGAGGCTGAAAAGTAACCTCGATGATGCTCCTAAGTTTCCTCCCGTAGTAAAACTCACTTCTTATTGGAATCTTTACGATTAGAGGGATGACACAACAAACAGCGTCATCGGTCACAATCTCTACCTTTGATACCCAGAGGCTCATCTATAATCTAGAATAGCAATAGAAGAGAAGATTTCCAAATTTTCCGGGAGAAATTTGGATCTGTTCCTCTCGATCAACCATCGGAGGTTTATCCAAGGGAGTCCCCCTATCCCCCCTCCCCCCCCCAAAAAAAAACAAAAGGCTGGTGGCCCTTCAGCTGCGTTTTTATGCCTAACACTGGGTGCTTTAAATTGGGAGACCGCCCCTGTTGGCAAAGGAGTGGGGACTACAAGTTATGGCAACTTGTAGTTTCGCCAAATGTAGATCATGACGTTGAGGTGCAAAATTAATGTACGTGTAACTATGGACCGGTCGTTTCTGACCAACTAGTACTTACCTCTGATCATCCCTGAAACTAAACCATAATAAGGCCATTAGTTAGAACTTAACGGGTTGGAGAACCTGTCAAATTTTAGCCAAAAGAAAAATTTTAAACCGTGGTGATAGAGTCGAGCCTAACTGTGACAGGTGAAGATCCCTTTTAGTTCGAGGTCGAAAGGCAGGAAGTTTTAGCTTCCCAGCACCCTAGCGCCAGCTTCACGATAAGTCGGTCCACGACCTTTTAATTCAAGTGGAAATTTTTCAGTTCAAAAGGATTCCAGACCTCAATAGTTCTTACAAGTTACGTATTTAGCAAATAAAAACACGAATTTTTCTTATTAGAAAAGGGAACCTTTGTCCAAACTAAGGTTAGTCTAGATCCACCATATTGTAGCTATCATGCATCGATGGGGTATAACTCCGGTTGCTCAACAATTGTGCCATTTAAATCGTATATATTATAGAAAATAAGTCTAACATGAAACAGGTGTACTTAACTTGAAACTGGTTATACACTGAGCAACTTGTAGGACAATTAGACTGCATTTTGCAATTTGGAACTATAATATCTAGACCTTTAGAAACGGTGTATGCACCATTAGTTTCCTTATGCACATAAGTGTTTTTACGGATTGGCTAAAATTTTAGTACCTAATTGCAAAATGTAGTCCAATTAAATTTGTATTTTAAGATATTTTTATTTATCCATAGAAGGAACTTTTCTTGTCATAAGTAAATGTCAAAGAAAATGACGATAAAATCACTTAGGATATTTGTAACAACATACCAACGCGAAACTTCACTGAATTCAAAAAACCGACCGGCATGATCCCCATTCGAAATCACCCTAAGGACAACGGTGGTCTGACACCGCACTCAACGAGGTAATTCCCCAAGATCAAAAAAACCTCTCATCAAAAACATCTACATAATTTTTTCCGTTAAAAGCAAGTATGCGACTGATTAACCGTTGCATAAGGAGCTGGTTCATACAAAAAACTACTTCACTATGTTTTAATTATCATGGTAAATTCCAAATTACACTCTTTCTTCGCAAGTTGAACGTTGTATTCATCGTCGTTTTGAAATCGTATTCACTTCAGTTGAAGATCTGTTAAAAACTAAGGTAAACAGCATCTTAAACACGTATCCACTCATTAGCAACGGTTATCTCGTCAGNGGGGGGGGGGGGGGGGGGGGGGGGGGGGTGAGTGTCCCCGATTCATAGAACACCCAAGGCTCAAAATTCCCAGCTCCAATTTCTGCATCAACTTTTTGGATTTTCATCGGTTGAGACACATGAAGCAAGGCAGATGTTATACGACGTCGGTTTTTCCCTCCGCGCCGTGTAGGAGCTGAAAATACACGTAGGCAGAGCGTATTTTCCGACAAGGAAACTATCCGTCTCTTTTCCAGGCAGCATTCCTGAATCGACGATGTGGGTAGAAATAAATTTGTCCACCCAATGCAATAGCATCAGGCGAATTAATGAATGCTGGCAAAAATTATGATCTTGAAATCTCTTTTTAAGAACTTTCAAGTATGTGATCGTTTATTCTTATAGAGGAAAAAAAACGCATGTTAAACTTGCTGGATTCAGAAGTTTCAGGGTTCCCGGTTCCCCTATGTATACACTCCATTGAAGAAGCCTCAGGATCGCCACGGGACCATCAGTGTCGGATTTTTCGAGGCCAATTCCCAGGATAAACATATACTTTACCCAAGCCTGTACGTCAATTTAGCAACCTGTTATTTTGTGGAGGACGGTTCTGGCCCCCATCTTTATAGGGGTCAATATTTTGAACAGGGTCGGACCAATTTTGCATTTCTTCTTGTCGATTATTGTTAAATTTTTCCTTTCCGATTTTGGTAAAAATTATGGCGGGAACCTCGAATTTTAAAATCAGGATCGNNNNGGGGGGGGGGGGGGGGGGGGGGGGTCGGGATTCTTCCATGTCTACTCTTTATACATTCCCGCGGTCTCCGACCTCCTCCGACCTACAATAAGACAAAAAGGATATGGAGAGATCCCATTGGTGGAAGCGGGTGGTTGCAATGGACGAAGGACGTAGGTATAGACTAACTAACGGCAACCCACGAGAGACCCTTTAGTTAGTCCATCATTTACCACCTTAGTCTATAAGAACCACCCATTTCAACCAATAGGATCGCTCTATACTCCTTATGTCTGCTTCGTCTATAGCTTTGTCTATAAATTTCAATAATCAGCCCGCTGGTACAGGTGATCCAGATCATCCTTTAGAATCTACAAATGTAATAATTACACAACTATAATTACATAAGTTATTGCAATAACTTGTACATGTACGTACAATTGAATTATACACTAACCAACTTTATGACCGCGGACAGCAGGTCCTAACTTAAAATGATTTCCCGTGCAGAGGCAATACAACATTTTGCACTTAATTTTATGTTTCGGGTTTGTTCGGGGACCATTGCCCTTCGGCAAAGGAATAAAGAATCATTCAATATCATAGACACTGGCATTTCCATTACTTATACTGATCAATCTATGCAAGGAATATCAAAAGCAGAGTGCCGATTGAGATAAGTTAAGAAAGGTCTTGATCAATAAAGGGTGGAAGTATTATTGCAGACTTTCTGGGATTTATTTCGGGAAATTATTGCGAATTTCGGGTTGTAAAAAGTTGATGAAAAGCTCACGATTTCGCGGTAAACTGAACACTGAATCAAACTTTACCCTTGAGCACTTTTATCACGCATCACGAGCCGTCAATATTGATTACTTACACGGTCATAGTATCGATAAGATTTCTGTTGCCAACTTGTGAAGAAAAATTAACAGGAACAAAGAAAAACAGAAAAAGGAACAGTAGTCAACCAAGTAAATTCATTAATCAATTTTATTTATAAAGGAACACACCTATTATTTAAAACAAACCAGATTCATTTGAAAACTGCAATTTTAATCATAGTTATTTTTATAATAATTTTTATTTGTTTTAATAGCTTAAATTTATAAAGCGTGATACTGAAGCTATTAAGATAATTAAAAATTTTAAAACAATCGTTAATTGGATTAATTATTTAGTTTAACAAAACACTATTTTTTCAATATAGAGATAAATAACAATTTAATAATTTTAAATAATAAAAACTTTTCAAAACATGGCTTCTAACTATGTAAAAGTAGTTCTCAGTTCTGTAAAAGTAGTAAAAGTAGTACCAACAGTTCTTAAAAATCTGATTCCTTTAATCATCAGTTTCTATAGTTTTCCCCTCATCTTTGAGGTCTATTGCAAGCCTCATTTTAAAAAAAGCACATCCTTTTTAGAAATAATTGATACTTATTTATTATTTTGTATTTTCTCCTCAATTTCGGCTGAACAGTTTCACAGCAATACAATTTTAATGAGGTACGGAGAAAATATTACTTTTTCATATATCGTGATCACCATTTCTGGTTCCCTCCCCCTTTTTGAGGAGCTTAGAGAGTTAGCTTATTTTCGGATTTCAGTTAATAAGCTTTATGACAAGGATTTCCGATCAGAACACGCAAGAAAAAATTCTACTTCCTCACGCCATGAAGCCATCAAAATTTATTCCTCGTTCAAAGTGCAATTAATCGATAGTGTAAAACTCTAGAGAGTTTTTTTTTTTTTTTTGAAAATATCCTCTCGTAGCCGTAATGATATGTCACAGAACGGAAGGCATCATGAGAATGTTTACGGCTTGAATAAAAGTTGTCACTTTCAACGACGAGACTCAAAGCATCGACACGGAAGATTCCCAGTAAACTCCATATCAGCAAGAACGGAAAGAACAGACCCAACAAAAGCCTCCCGACTTTTTTCAAAGACATCTTTATGAGAAGGGAACCATGAATGTACAGAAACATTTTATCCACTTCATTTCAATAATTGTTAAATACAAAACATTTTATGGTCTGTCTCGCAACAGGGGGATACAATGATTTTAATGTGCAAAATAAACGGTGCTAGCTCACTAGGAAGTATAGGGCTTTTGTTTCCGCTTCTTTAACAAAAAAAAGTGAGGGGAGATGGAAAATCAGAATAAAAAAAGACTTGGGAGGAGAAGGGAAGAAGAAGCGTTTACAGTTATTTCATAGCTGTCTCCAAGATTGTACTAACGGACATTGACAGAGGTCCAGTCAATGTTGCTCGATCTTGAAAAAAGAGGTAACCTTGACTTTGCATTCATTCAATCGCAACGTGGTAGGTGTGAGCTTGATAAAGAAGTGCCATGTCGTGCAGAAAAACACGCAAATTAACGGTGAAAGTATTAAAAATATTTATTGCGTTTCAAAAGTGCATTTAAATCATGTTTCGGCATGATTTAAGTAGAAATAGGGGATTTCTACGCAGAACTGAGGTTGTTCATGCAAGCCGCATTATTCCTCACGCAGAGGTTTCCTCTCCAACGTCAGACTTATGCTATCCTTTAGTTTTGTGAAGCCTTCGGAAAAACATGTACGCTCGTCAATCTTATCCATTTTTAACTGGCGGTAACTTTTTCTAAACTTGCCCAATTGTAGCGGTCCCTCTAAATTTTAACGAAATATGCAAATAATTTTCACTTACAAAGAAAGAAAACTGAGGGAGGTGTATCGATAAGGGCCGTTTCGAGTCCCATCCTTGCTGAATTTCCTCAAATCAACAATTTTTTTCTCATTATGACGCAATATTTCACGGAATGCATCATAGTTTAATCATTTTCAGTCTCTTCCCGGGCCTGATACTCGCCTCATGGTGGCTCTCATGGCCAATTTTGGCGAAAAATGCGGATTTTTCGGTACTCGACCGCAAACTCGCACAAAGCTTACATTTTCCGGCAATATCGGTCCTCGTATCCACGTTAAAGCCTGGTTCAGACCCGGAAAAAGACCGAAAATGACCAAATCAGTATGCATTCCACAAAATGAATACCTTTAAAGAGCAAAAAATTGTAGTATTGAGGAGATTCAGGGTTGGCCCAAACACGGCCCCTATCGATACTCCTCCTTTATTTATTGGTAAGAAGCTAGAGAACAGGGACTCCCAGATGTCGCCTCACAAACAGGAAATAACTCTCGTTTGCTTAAATATTCGACGCAGTTTTTTATTGACCGCGAAGCTCGACCCAATATCTTTACCGAAAGAAAGGAGGGCAGCAAATTCAGAGAAGGATGCAGGATGCCATCGCGTGTGCTCAAAACGGTGTGTACATCCTGATAAGTTTGTGTTTGAGAATGACGATCGTCAAACGACGAATGAAACGTCGACCCTCTTTACTAAAAAAGAAAATTCATCTTTGCATGAGCCCTCAACGGTTGTGGCTATTTGAAGTTTCCTACAAAAACGATTCTAATGTCTATTTATTAGCCTTATAAGGCAATTTAGATTTTCAATAAAAAGTTTATTTTAAATTTGCTAATAAGACACGAGGTTTCCTGTCTTCAAGGTGAAGGGACTTTACAGCAAGAATGAAGATGGTGTATACAGCCATTCGGAGTTGATTTCATATACAATCGCATAACTTTTTACCGGTGGATCAAATATGCGTCACGCCGTACATGAATTGCTTATCGAACAAATATAGCCAGAAAGCCTTCGTGTTTATATATGCAACACGGACGTCCCTGCAGAAAGAATATTTGTATCCCGCGAATGATCATTTTCGATCTCCAACAAAAATTAGATAACCCTTAATTTGGAAAAAAAATTCAATATATAAATCGTCAAAATTACATGAGTGAAATTTGATTTTCAGACTCAATAAGAATCTCACGGATGAACGAGATTTCAGACCTCATTCCTCAATTTGAACTTGTTGTAAATTAACGCCTTTTGTATCTGAGATTGATTCATCACAGTACTTTCTCCCTGAAATTTCGTTCGTGTGATTCACCAAAAAAGTACAATCATTTGCAGGTGACAAGACTTTTCCGCTGATTCCTTCGATCAGTATATTTATTTTGAAGTGCCGATTCATGAATTTCATTTCCTCCAATTTAAACTCACGGAGCACCAACATAAAACTTCCAATGAGCAAAAAAATATCCATAAGTTCATATTTCTTTTTTTACCTTTTGTCCGTCAATTAGGCAAAACTGCTAGACCTATTCTCATTCATTAAGAAATAAAACAAATCTTTACACAACAGACTGCCTTTTGCAGATTGCTTCAGGTGTGTATTATTGTCTCTAAACACATTCAATATTACTGTTGCGGAGGTCCATTTTATGATACCAGTAATCTATATTTATTAAGAATAGTTACCGAAGGTTATCGATGTGGACGATAATACTTAATAGTCCCAGGAAGTATCCTCGAGAACATTAATTTAGACCGACGTGGACAGCAAATACGTAGACCTGAGCATCTGCAACTTGAGCGAAAAAAGAGCGACAATTTAAACTCCGCGCCCTAAAAGAGCGTCAATTTAAATTTCGCGCCAATTTAAATTTCGCGCCACCTGTCTGCCGAACCTGATTGGGTAGAGGAAATTTGTTTTCGCACCGGAAATAGCAGCCGGAAATCCTCTTTCGCGCCAAAACAGCAATGTTTACATCTTACAATCATAACCTCAAATCTGTTAGCACAACTGCAAAAATTTCGAGTTTCTTTTCTTTACTTTCTTTTTGGATGTTTTACCGAGTGCCTTTATTTTGATGTCTAAATTACCTTCTTCTCTTCCGTTGCTGTAATTTATGCTAACCGTGTAAATGAGAAAGTTAATTCATCATATTTATTAATTATTTACATTCTAACTTCTCCATAACTTAGTTACTTTGCTGTAAAGGTGCCATATAGTTGTCTTTAATTAACATATAAGTGAGATATTACCCGAAACTACCAATTAAAAATGGATTCTCCTTCAAACACCAACGGCACTTATTCCAGTCAAAGGTATCTCTCTAATTGTTACTATCTTGACAAGGTTCCTGTACAGATCTTGAGGAAGACAAGACTGTCTGCGTTGGCAATCATACTGTGTCAGAGACCTACGTAATTGACCATACTTATGATGCTATAGATATTTTCAATCTTCAAACTTCCGAGGTTTGCATGATGCCAAATCAAGTGGAATGAACTCCCATTCAGTGGAGGTCAAATCTAGGGACGGAGAAAGCTCTTCGCAGCAAAACTCAATTTTTAAGTCTTCGCCTCCAAAGTTCTACATTTGGCAATGAAGTCGGAAGAGAGTGTCGAATCAAAAGTTTTTTAAAAAGAGCGTTCTGTTTTGTCCGCTATATAGGGCCTAAAACAGATGAAAACAATGTCTTTCCCTACGCACAAGCAAAGGCCTTGCTCTCAAGCATATTTTTAACTCTTGGCCATTTTAAGTATTCACTCTCTTTATCAAGTGAGTGTTTGATAATCTTCAGCTTTTGATCTTGCTGTTCATTCTGTCCCCTGTTTCAGTGAGTAAGATAATTCAGGGTAAAAGAATTCACCTTCAAGTTTTGAAATCTAGCTCTGCCATCAACCTTTAGGCAAGACCTACATGCAGGTCAGGTTTTATGTGTACCAGGTGGCCACTGCGTTAGCAAAATGACTGCAGAGTAGGATATTAAAATTTCTCTCCCTATTTGCTGTGCACTTTATGCTGACAGCGTTTCTCCCAAACCACATATCTCGATTGCCGTGTTTCAAAACCTCTGCTCCCATCTTATTTTTTAAGGAGGGATAAAATGGCAGCATACCTTGAAGTTTTTACAGAATTTCCTTTGCTCAGGAAAGAAGAATCACAAACATTTTGAAGAATTAATATTGCGTAGTTATCCATTTAAGAAATAAAGTATGATGAGAAGTCTGCTACATCGCAACCAAGAATTTCACAGTCTATGTGTGTATTTCCTTTGTGTCATAATCATGCTTCTTTGACCTGAGGTTGTACTTTTTTCTTGAAGTTCTAATACAATTTACCTATAACTGTGTGTCATACTGTAATATTTCATGGTCAGAAACGTACTAAGTCTATCCTTGATCTCCTCAATTGACCTAAAATATGGTTTTATTTATCAAGGATGTGCTCTTTTTCCCTCTCCTGTCAACTGTTTGATTCCTTAAAGTAAATCCTCATGGTATTTCAGTATATCAGATGGATAGCTAGGTTTGTTTCTAGTACTGTTACATTTTTTTTTCTTCAGAACATCAATCATAACATGTTCATGGTTTTCTATTTTTTATTTCAGCTGCATTACTTTTTCTGAAATACTGCATTGCTGCATCCATGGTGAAACCTCTCATTAGCAAAAATGTGTCTGAATCTGTCAATGATAAACTAACTCGTTTTGATGAATTTGACTGGGAACTTTGCAAGGTGAGTGGCAATCTCCCTTAATACCTTGCATTTATACTTTGAATTTGTTCACTTGTAATAATTAAAGCTCCCCATGCAAAAAGGGCACTTCTCAGATGTGGTGTCTCTGAATCTTAATTAAATTTGATTTATTTACCGTTAATTCATATTTTTGAGAGGAGGCCGTTGAGTAATTTTTTGTCAAATTTTACCGTTAGAGCATTGTAAAATCGTAAAGAATATTCAGTACATTTCTTGACAAATTACTTACATCTGCATTGATTATAGTGGATGAAATGCCAGTGGAGATTCTGGAACACTATAATCAAGAAGTACCCTTTCAGCACCCATCACTTTAATTTCACCTCATGAAAAGTGTTTAAGTCAAGGAGCTCAATAAGGTACAGCTCAATATGCTGTAGATTCAGAGTAGCTCTGGAAGAGCTCTTGGAGCTCCATTAGCTCTTTTAAAGAACCTTATACCCACTGGTAGTAAATTGGCTTTATCTTCTTAAGCAACAGTTACACAGCTTCTAGAACAGCATTGTATACCTTCCTGTTTTTTCATATCGAAAGGTTGCCTTCGTACCTATGCATTTCTGTACATGGGTACATTAATTTGTCAAACGCACGAGACATTAGGTTTTAAAAGCTTTCTGATTTACCAACAGCTTTAATGCTATAGTTAAAAAATATAGTAGATCAATAACAAGACAGACTATCACTGTTTTCTACTTGCATTTACAACTTGTTTTAAGAGCAAAAATTCAGACTCAGCAGAAAAACTTCATTTTTATCATTCAAGTTTTTACTTATAGATGGAAAAATACGAATTTAAGTAGTGTAGTCACTCCAGCAGCTGATTTTCAGAAATTTTTGTGCGAATGTTTTAATATTATAATGTAACTTTTTTTCATTTGTTTAGCTTGTATACAATGCCACAAGAGAGAACGTGCTCATATCTCCCATTAGTCTCAAATTACTATTGGCAATTTTGTATGAAGGGGCAGGCGGAGCAACAGCCAAAGAAATTGAGGGAGTTTTGCAAGTATCACCCCAAGAGAAAGGAGAGCTGCGGAAAAGATTCAGCCATATTCTCGGTGAACTCCATGTACGTCCACTCTCCTTTTTATATTTTCTGTCTTCCTATCATCACATCCTTTTTGTTCTTTTTTATGTGCTTATGCATACACATACAAATTGCAAATAATATACGTGTAAGCTTATAAGAATAAAGTAAAATAATTTTTTTTTATAAGCATCATTGCTGGAGACAAATTTGAAAGAATCTAATGTAAGATATAGACTCGATTTGTTTAAGACGTCTCATCCAGTAGATCCAAAGGATAGGAAGATGATTACAGAGTATAAAGACACAGAAAGTAGTGTTCCAATTGCCAGGGCTCCAGAAAATGTTGGTGTGCAAGGGCGTGATTTCTTGTGAAAGCAGTTGAAGATAAGAAAGCATGGGAAAGGATTTTTTTTTTTTTTTTTTTTATTAATGCTGCACTTTGTGAAGGGCACACATTCAGCCCATTTAGTCTTAGGGGGAAAAAATGTATAACATTTTTCTTCACCGGTTTTTGTGAAGAAAATTGTCAAGCGCTGTCTTTTCTTGAAGAGAAACTTTTAATTCAGAACTTAGCCCAGCACCAAGCTTTCCCATAAAAAGGGCATATTAGGTGAAAGCTTGTAGATTTATGTAAAAGCAAATAACTTTCCGGACCCCTGGATATTGCTGTTTGTAGTGACTCATAAAAAAGTACCTGATAAAAGGATTAAATTGTAAATTTAATTATAAGTTTATACTTCTTTATTAAAATTTAAACTAATAAGTTTAATTATAATTTTGAAAATTATTAAAGAAATCTTTAAAGAATTCTTTAGATAGGATTGATTTTTCTTTAGTCAGCTACACACCCAAAGCTAAGTAGAAGGACAAAACATGGGTTGTGTCAATTACTTTTCCACGTCCTCTTTTTAGAAATTCTCTAATTGTCAGTTCTTACTCACAAAAGCCAGAAATTGCTCAAGCACTTGAAGCTAAGTTTGAGGATTATGTCAATAAAAACTTTTTTTTGAAGAAAATCAGAAAAAATATGAAAGCATACTGATTTTCCCGTGGCTCAATAGCAGTGTGCTTTTTATCTTTTCATGTAGTGAGTAGATTTCCCTAGCATGATGAAACTTTGAGGCTAAAATTGCAACTAATCCTTTCTTCAATAAGCATTCTACACACCTGCTTACGCAAAAAGCATTGTAATCAACATAGCTGGAAATGAAGTGAATCAATAAATTTTATAAAATGGCCAAAAAAATTTTTATGACAACTCTGTATTTTCTGGAGGTAGAAAAAATGACTTATTTGTTACTTCATTGAAATTCTTTCAAAGAAATTTTTCGCCAACACTGAAAAAATGAAATTAAAAACATTATTTTCTCGACGGATAGAAACTCTTAACAGTAAATCGTATCAACCTGTTGAAGATTGAGGTATTAAATGATTCAGGAAGTGGCACTTTTTTTTTAACAAAAGAAAAGGAAAAAAATTGTATGCTGTTCTACATTTTAGAATATGTACTAAAACTTTTCTTATCTCTGAAGACTGAAATATACTTTATTTTTTTCCAGGAAGAAAGTCCAGACTACACCCTTCACTTTGGTACCAGCACTTTCATCGATAAGTCGATCAAACCGCACAGTGAGTTCTCAGGCAAACTGAAGCAAATTTACAACTCAAGTATCATCAAAGTGCCTTTTAAACAGCCAGACAATGTGGTCGCGGAAGTGAATTCTTGGGCAAAATTAGTGACTCATGGTTACATTGAAAAATTCTTGTCCAAAGGTATTGTCCTCAATTAATTATATCGAAACCTTATATGTAAACCTAGGGCTGCTTTTAATATAAATACTAACGGAAAGAAAGGAAAAAAAACTTAAATATTTAGGTGATTGTCCCAATACCGAAGTTGTTAAGGGGTCACAATAATTTTGAAAATTAGTGCAAATTTGAAGATTAGCGTCAGGCCCAAATTTAGACATTTGGAACTACTAGGACCTCTGGCGGGCCCATCTGACCAGAGGAAAATAGCAGAAAAGGAAATAAAGAGAGAGGGAAAGCAATCATTTTAACCAATTTTGAATGAAAAACTCTGATGTAATATCAGGCAAAAAAATGTAATTGTTAATCCTTTTGTTTTTCAGATGACATCTCGGAAGATGAAGTTTTGATGATGGCAAATATTCTATTCTTCAAAGGTTTGTGGCAGAAACCTTTTGATCCTAGACGTACAGAGCCAAGGGTTTTCCACATCAATTCCACTTCTGGTATCAAAACACCTTTCATGAACATGTTTGATGAATTTTATCATCTCAATGCAACTGATATTGATGCTCAGATCCTCAAACTACCATACCTAGTAAGAAATAAATTTCCTTGCCCAAGTCTCAGAAATTATTTTTTTTTGTTTGCGAATTTTAACGAAAGCAGTTCATGTATCCAGGTGAAGGCTGAGAACTAATTGGTTCAAGATAAACAACTAACAGATCAGACAACATAGATACAGCAACGAGATGAAGATAGGTTTTGCCATGTAGACTTTTTGAAGGGGAAGGAAAAAATGTGCAAATTTCTTGTGTAAATATTAGACTTTGCCATTAAAGTCATCAATATTTATGAGTGTATTTCCGTACGAAATAACTTCTAATTTTACTCCACCTACAGTCTGCAACAGATTTAGCTTTTGATCATGGTTTATCCTAACTTTATATACAAAAAGCTTATTATATTCTTGAGACCTCTAAGAATATTATGTTTGAAGATAAGGATTAGCACCAAGGCTGCACTTCCATCGAGAATTTTTGGTTTCCTTTGCAAATAACCATCCCAAATAACCGTGTATCCTGTTACCTGATAACTACTTTTTACCATTTTAACAGGGTGAGGAATTCTCAATGTACATCTTGCTGCCAAACCAAAAATCTGGACTGAACGAATTAATGAAGAAACTTCATCTTGGACTGCTGAGAAATCATTTTGCTCGTTTGACGGAAACCAAAGTGTTTGTCTCTTTACCAAAGTTTTCCTTTGACTCACACACATTTTTGAAGCCTTTTCTTCAACAGGTAATGCACACTTTTGTCAACTTTTTTCCTATTGTTTTAAATACATACTGTTGGTAGGAAATTGAAGGAAAGAAACTGATTAACACTTTTGTTCTTTGCTACTATCAAATCCTAACAATGAGCAAGTATAGAGTGTAATCAGGAAAAACTTGACAAATTTTGTGACTTAAATTTTCTAGAAAATTTATTGCATTTTTATTTTCCTAGAGAATGATCGATGTTGACAGTTATTAAAAATGTTTAACTGCCTCTGTTACACATCTCTGCAACAGAAAAAAACAGGTGTGCATGCAAGCATGTTTAACAAAAACTCAAAACTTGCATCCTGTTTTTGCACTGTCTACATTTTCTATGGGGGATGATGACCTTTCAAAATAGGTCCATTAATTTGAAGATGTTGTCTGTGTATTGACCAACTTGTTGTGATCAAAGCCAGTGTCAGGTGTCCCTACTCGGAACAAAACTATACACATTCTAATTTATTACCCACCATAATGTATTAAAATGCGTTTTCATTATCAGTTTTAATTATTATCTCTGCTCATGAAGCAACATTATTGACGGCATTATTTCTCCAAGTCAAAATTAATTTGATTTTCTTCTTTATATCATACTTATTTAGTGTGTTTGTTTTATTTTCTAACTGCAGCTTGGAATCAAAGACATGTTCAGTGAGAAAGCTGACTTATCAAAAATTGCAGCAGATCCGCATCACCAACTCGCTGTTACCAACATTCTTCAGCGAACTGGAATAGAAATCGAAGAGACAGGCAGCACTGCTTACGTTATAACAGGTAAGTTCTCATCTAGATGCATTTTCTCTCTTTTTACAAAGGGATTTTTCATTGATACAGGAACGTAGAGTTTCTAGGATCTGAGAAACATGGAAAGTCAGGAAATTCACAGCACCTGGGAT
Organism: Bemisia tabaci; assembly: GCF_001854935.1. Taxonomy (NCBI): domain Eukaryota; kingdom Metazoa; phylum Arthropoda; class Insecta; order Hemiptera; family Aleyrodidae; genus Bemisia; species Bemisia tabaci. Next base: position 1,173,234 of record NW_017547207.1, on the reverse strand, counting down.
AAGTCAGGAAATCAGTGAGAAAAGTCAGGGAATTTTGCATGTAGCATATCAGCTTGGCAACTTCAGGCAGTGCCATCAAAGAGAGTGTGCACAACTGCAGAATACCTTTTCACATTATTTAATCTCTAGAAGTGGAAAGTTCATCCAGAGTTTAGCTAAAGTCAGCGTTTTTGGAGGAGAAAGCAAATAAGCATAAGTTTTGTCAAAAGATCAGGGTATATTTCAATTAAGTTAGGAAAAACGACGAAATTTCAAAATTTTGGAGTTAGAGATAGCCAGGGAATTGAATTAAGGAAAAATATGAAAACTCTAATAAGCACTTTTACACATGGAGGTAGCCAAAATTATATAAAAGTTTTAATATCTAGATTATTAGTCAAGAAAGTATCCAGTATTCATCATCAAAAGTTTGATCATCAAAAAAAGTTAAAAAAGGAAGAAAAAATAACACTTTAACTCAGACCTTATATCAGATAAACACAATGTTGAAGAATTCAAATACATTTTATACAATAATTTAACAAAAAAAGTTTCTAAGCTTTTCTCTGGAATGGAAACTTTAATTTTAGTAATGCGCTTTTATCTGATATTTTCAGAGGCTCACCTAGCAAACAAATTTGGCGATTCTTACCATGAATTCATTGCAGACCATCCATTCGTTTTCTCAATTGAACATGATAAGGGCAAAATTCCTGTATTTTCTGGAAAATTGGCTAATCCAACCAACAAGTTCTCTGAAGTTGAAGCAATAACAACTTCCCCATTACCTGCTCCTGCCTCGACTGAAGCCCCCAATGATAATGCATCCACCACCGTCAAAATGAGTGCTGCACCAGTGGCTGCAAGCTCTAGTGCTGGAGGCAACGGAAGTGGACCTGCAAATGGACCTGTAAACGGACCTGCAAGTGCGCATGCAAATGGACCTGCAAATGCGCATGCCAATAGACCTGCAAGTGGGCAGTCGAATGCCAGCACAACTACTGAAGACGGTAAAGAAACTAACTGGAGCGATTAGTTTATCGTTTCTCTTCTTTTTGGTCACTGTTTGCTGTGCTATCTGGATTTGTCTCTTGATGTGAGGACAATCTGGTATTCCAGCATCCATATCATTGCATATCAACTGACTGCAATTGCTTAAACTGTGCTTTTGTTTTGTTGGTGTCAATGTAAATGGCAAAGCTTCTCGTTTCAGAGCATTACGCACAATTCCTGCTTTAGTTTAAAATAGAAATTTTGACTGCTTTTATTATTTCAGACGTGCACTCATGATTTTGTTGACTGTCTGGTTTGGTGTGTATTTCAAGATGAGTTTTTAGTCTCTGAATTTGTGGCAGTTGTTGTGATGGTCTTCGATGAGTTTCAAAAATATTCAGTTTATGGAAGAATGATGAGGATTTTATTTTTTTGGTTCTTTATTGAGTATTCCTCTAAGTTTTCTAACACCTCACTAAACCTGCCATACATTAATCTTAGAAGAGAGGAGAGTCATTTACTATGATAGCAAGAGTCCTCTGGACTAGGAATGCAGAGTTCCAGTGTAATGGATCCTCATTTGGGTTTCGCTCAGTACTTGAAGGCGCGCTCGTAGAATGTATGATAGCTCATCAAAAACATCCTCATTTCAGACACTTGAAGACTTCTACTACCACTTTGATAAAATATCAAAGACTCGTTGATGCCTATGATTTGAATCAAACATGAAGGCTTTTTATATGCGCTTAAAGAATATACATATTGGCACTGATGGTTTTTAGATGATGAAATCATTGAAAATCGAGGAATGGGTCCTCATACCTCTATCATTACAGTGCTTAAAACAATTGAAGTGGTAATTAAGGAAAGCAGCAATCGTTATAAATCATAAAGTATTTTTGCATCAGTGACTTTTGAGTTTTTCAAACTGCTTTGATTATTGTCATGACTTGGTGTGAGGACCAATGGTTTTATGCAAACTTCTTTAAAGAAATTCTCCTCTTAAAGATTATGTATCTTGAGTATAGATGATTGTCGTATGGTTACAGTTTAAATGTGTTTTTGTCGGAGGTCTTGTGTAAGTATGTGGTAGGTCACATTTGTTGAATGTTAAACTTGTGTCGATATGAGAATTGGTCAGTTAATTTTTTGAGCTCAGTCTTCGACTTCAAATAGAAAAAAAAAACTTCAGGTACACAGTAGCAAATATTTTGGTGAAATTTTTTGACTCATCTTTGAGGGGGAAAACGTACAAGACAGTGAATAATTTTAAAGAAATTCAATTTGTTTTTTCCCCTCTTTCTCTTTATAAGGTTTCATTCACCCCAGAAACATAGTAAAGAGTAAACATAAAGGAATAGTAATTAATTAGTTTTTAAAAAAAGCAAATGGAAAAAAAAAACAATCCACAAAGTAATATCCTTGCTATATTTAAGTGTGAAAGCAGAAGTTTTCTGGGAAGGTTTTGGCCAGGAGTGGAATTCCCTCAAAATATAACAGGCAACCAAAGTGTTGGCAAAGAGTAATGTAGAGTTCACCAAGAAGAGTTAAAAAATATGTAAGTTGAAGAGGAAGGAGACAAAAGTGCTGGCAATTTGTGAGTGCCAATCTGGTTTTCCCAGTGGCTAGAGAGTGGGGGAACTGAGCAACCAGCAATCAAGTGAATCTGGCTGCAGTCATTTTAGTGTCTCTCTGAGGCAGATCCTATCATCACCCATCCAACCAGAGATGAATGTGCTTCTATACCTCCTGCTGACTGGTAAAACATCTAGAGCCTCATTGTCAATTTCCTTATTCCCTCTCTTCATTTGCTGAGCGATTCGGCAGGCATTCCAGATTGTTGTCCCTTTCCCATTTCTTTTAGATTCATTGCAATTTTTAGATTCATAAGAAAAAGTTGCTCAGTGTTTTCTATGTTTTAAGGAATTTTTCTACAAATTTAATTTTCACGAAAATTCATTACAGCATGCGCAGCTACATATAAAAAGTAGTAGGCAATATACTGACTATAAGATTAAAATTTGGCTTTGCTTTAATTTTCCTGTGATAATTAATACCACTGAACTCTTTTTTCTCCAAAATCAGCATTGCTTCTCTTCCCTTTCTTGCATTTTTCGCACATATATCTTGGGGCCCTTCCGAGAACAATTTTTTTCGATTTTTTCCATTCCTTTTCCTTGAGATTACTCTGGATTTCTCGCTAATTTAATGGACATTCTTCTATGCTTGCCAAAATACTTTTGTATGTTCAATTCACCATCTCCATTACAAGAGAAAATGATTTCTGTGTAGCAAAATATTTCTTCCCAAGTCCAGAAGCTCTATTGAGGGAAATGAAGTGACAAAAATATTTTTTCTTGATTCTAAGTTCGATTATTGTTTTCGAAAAAAGATTCTACCAAGCCAGCCAAGTTTTCTCCCCCTCCCCCTCCCACTTTACTATTATTCCGTAGAAAAAGCAACAAAGAGAATATCATCTTGTTCGATTTTTGGGCCAATGATAGTATGTTCACCTGGTTTAACCTGTTTCATCCAATTTTAAAGATTGGCCTTTTTTTTCACTGTCAAATGTTGCTCATTTTTTTTTAATTTTGCCAAAGATTAATGCATGTGTAAGTATCTAAAAGTCAAGTAGAACTGTGCTGAAATCTCTATAATGAAAGGATAATATACTGTTTGATTTGAAAAACGATACATTAACTAACAGTATAAACTAAGTACAAACTACTCTCAGACTCACAATTATGTGGTTACTGGTCTTGTTGAAATCTGTAGCCGTAAATTCACAAATGCACGAGAATAATTGTCAATTTTCAGGACTGTACTCTATTTAAGAAATAAAGTTTCTATGAGCCTGGAAGATATTTGTTTTGCTTTTGCCCCACGATCCCTCAGCTTATTCAACGCAAATTAATGGAGTCTTAAGTTCCTAAGGCCTACAATTTTTGTAATCAAAATTGCCTGCGTAAACAAGACCATCGGCCCGAGGAATATGATTTATAGTTAACTTATCCTGTAATTTTACTGTTCACTTGCTTTGTGAATTTACGGATTGACTGGTTTCATGAGAATGTGCATTTACTTGAAGAAAAAAAATTAACGCAATAAAAGTTAATCATCTGCTCAGTGTCTTATCTAAAGGGCGGATTTAATCAAAATCAAGCTAACTGTATTTCAAGTTGCCAAATTGTCTTTCTTGTACCCTTTTTTTCTACTACGAGATTACCAAGTAAGTGAGTACGTATATGCCTTGAAACTGTAAGAATATACCCTTGATTATGAAGAACGTAACTCAAAAAGTCAAGTCAGAATGTTGTTTAATTTTTTGTCAAATCAGTAAAGTATGAAAGAAGATTGGGCAACGTCTATTGTAGTTCTGGTTAAATCCGCCCTATTGGTAAACATATTTCCAACTTTTACTCATGCATCAAGTGTAATATCTCAATCCAAATTTCTAATTCTGATTGCGAACTTTTCCCTCATTGGGTCTTTCTAACTTTTTTTTCTCAAATTAAAACTTAAGTTTTAATGCCAGATGTAATTAAATGATTATTTAAAAAAAAATGAAAAATCTCATCAAACTCAATGCTTAAGTCCCAAGCTGTTTTATTTATGCATGAAGGTCAAAGGTTTTTGCTTGAAAGCTTTTTTAGGTGCTAGAAGTAAAGAATAAAATTCCATGAATAGGAAAAATAAATGAGAGAAAAGCTCTAATTTTAAATCGCCATGATTATGTGCAGTTATACTTTCTCTTGTGCAAGCTTTTTTTAAAATGTTGTGCCGTTTGGATGACTCTAATTATTCAGAATAGTGATTGATTATTACTGTGTGGATGAATTGAAACAAATTAGACATTCACCATAATGTTTAAATGTTATCATATCATCTAGCTTCAATATTAGTGTAAACAGCAAGTTCCTAATCCAAATGGCCAATACCTCATAGCTTGTAAATGTACCTGAAAAGCCTTTGCCTTTCAGAACTGAAGCCAGAGGTTGTCGTCTGTAGGACAACTATTAAATCTTGGCTTAAGTTCAATAAGTTGGTTTTAAAGAGGCTCATTTTGGTCCACTTTGTGAATCCCAAGCTGCCAAAATTAATGCAACCAGTAGCTACATGAAAGAGTTACTCTTCAGTTTTAAAAAAAAATTGTAAACACAGGCAGTCAGTCAGTTTTTTTGCTTTAACTTTCCAAAAGTTGATTTCAAGTAATAAAGTGAGCAGCCTGTAATGAGCCTCAAGATCTTAGTACTTTATTTATCGCAGAACTCTTTAGAAGACGGTTTAAAGAGCAACTTATTTTTCAAACATGGTAGTACAAAAATGAAATTAGATTCTCAAATTCTCAGTGCAATGGTGTGTTCAAAGCCAACCTGTAAGGAAACTGATGCTTATTCCACTTTTGTTTAGCCAGCAATGTGCTAATTCCAGCGCCTCAATCACAAGGAGCTTCTATCGCTGCACCTGGATCATCTTATGCTGCAGTAGCAGGAGGAAAACCCACTGCTTCTTCTGTGGCCCCCATGGAGTTTCTGAGAGATTCATCTTTTGACACCAACCTCTTACAGGTACCTAATTATAGTCTTAGATACAATTTAGTAAGCCTGTTAACAGGTGCGATATTTGTTTTTACAGTTGTTTCTAGTCTTTTTAGCCCGATAAAAAAAATTTCATGCAAAGGTATATCGTATGTTTGATGTTTTGAAGCGGTAAAACGATTAAAGCAATCAGGAAACAGGTTTCTACCCTCATTGAGGGAAGTCAGAAGGAGCAGCACGAATTTAAATTAGAATAGAATAGAACAGAAACCATGCATCGAGATAAAATTAGTTTCCAATTGAGGGCCTTTAAGGATGAGGCGCATAAGTGCACATTAGTTTTTGCTCTTTCAAGAAATACGTCTTTGAAGTTTCGAAATTACATGGATCCTTATGGCAGAAAGAAAGTTCAAACTGACTTTTTGATGCTTAAAAATAGAAATTTGGGAGCAAATTTTTCACAGAATATACATCAGTCTAATTTTACTTGAAATCATTAATGTATCAATTTTTTCAAAAACTGCACTTATGCGCCTTGTCCTCCAAGCCCCTCATTTTTAACTCTTAGAGGCTTTTCAAGAGTAATGTGTTCGTTGCGTTTTTTAGTTTTTTTTCAGACTTATGCCCACACTTTGATCACACACATGATCATAAATTCTCATTTATTATATAAATATTTACCTACAGAAGTTTCCAAATTGCTACATTCTTAAGGCATTATGTACACTTACCTAATGAAACATGATCCATCATTGTAGAATGCACTGCAATGGTCTATTTGAAAATATTGTAGTACCTACCAGTCTCATATTTATGAAAATAATCAAGAAGAAATTAATATTCCTCCTTCAAAAAAGTTGTTCATCCATGAATAGAATAAAAATTACTAGCGTTAATAAATCAATTCATTTGAGTCCAAATTTCATCCTATTTTTCATTAAAATTTCTCCAGTAAACCCCAAGTCCCGGGGGAAGAACGAGAATTTTCTGTAATTTTTTCTCTATTCATTAACTGACTGAAAAATTGTGTTTTACAAACTTCTTATAATATCATTGCACTTAGTTCTCCTGATAATTGTTTTTTTAGCATGTGGTCTTTTCATTAATTTAATTTTGTACCGAACATAGTTTGTAATTGATTCCATGTTTATTCCTAAATGCTCTCAAACATTTTACAGACATAACTAGATTGCAGCAGCTCACTAACTAACTTTGAAGTAAACTATTTTTAATATTCTACTAATAATTTTGTTTCAGGCGATTTTTCTTGCTAAAAGCAAGGAGAATATCTTGGTCTCTCCTGCCAGTTTGAAAATGACACTTGCCCTGCTCTTAGAAGGGGCTAAAGGAGAAACTGCTGCTGAGTTACAAGATGTAATGAGATTGCCCAGGAATGTTGCTCGATGGCAAGAGCAGCTCGGGAATTTCCATGGAGGCTTAAAGGTAAGCATAGCTCCTTCCATGACTCTGTATGTGCCTTTGAAATCCCAACCATACTACGCCAAATGCGCTTAAGAATCGGGCTGTGTCACCTAAAAATTAGGGGTCTGGGCCACTGTAGCACCGAAGAAAATTGACACAACCCACAGATTTTTTCAAACTTTTAATCGCAAAGCATTACCATACACCTTAATGCGTTTAATTTGGCTCCTAAAAATTTTTAGGCAGCTTCAAAAAATTGAACTTCCCATTGAATTCTACAATTTTAGAAGGAAGTCAAAACTCTGCTCTTTTTAAAAAACCTAAATGTAGACATGACTGATTTGCTTAACACTATACAGTTAGTAGTGCTGTGTGCAATGATCAATGCTCAATAATAATTGTTTCAATTTAATTGCCTCATTTGTTTTTTTTTTTTTTCTTTTTTTCAGAGGGACACAAAAAATGTGACAGTTCAATCAGCAAATGGTATTTTTGTATCTGAGGGTTCAAAGATCTCCCATCGCTACCAGTCAGTTGCATCGAGTAATTATGGGTCAAGCGTTGTCTCAGTGAATTTCAAAGACCCGAAATATGTCTCTACAATTGTTAATAATTGGGTGAATGCCAACACTCGAGGATTAGTTGATAAATTAATTTCCTCAGGTTAATTTTTTATTAATTCATACTATGGAACTTTCCTTCCTCTTTTCATCTCAGTGACTTATTTTCAGTGTAAATAGTATATTTTCCATTAGAGAAACAGCGGAACAATTGAGGCACAAGGTGGGAGAGGGGCACTTCGCTGTTGCAATTTTTTGGAATTTCTGTCACATATGTCATTGAGAAGAATCTTATGGGTGATTTCTCTAGAATTTTTTTCACAAAACAATGCAGAATTATGAAGAATATTCAGTTAGCATTTCAATGAAATGCATGCATTCCTTTCTTTACAATGAATGAAATATCAGCCAAGATTCTAAAACACTGCTACTAAGGATTAGTCTTTTAGCACTCAGCACCTCAATTGATGGAAAATCTTGCACTTCAGAGTAATGGAAGGTAGTGTCAAGAAAGACTCAAGGATTGTTCCTTTTCTGCATTTATTCATCCTTTCCATGGAATTAATTGAATCTTGGAGGTTTTTCTTCGGTCTTTGAGTGATATTTTAAGGCTTTTAAAAAGTTTTTAAGTAATGCTTTTAAAGTGGAAAGAGCATCCTTACTCAACATTCCCTAATATTTACCATCTGGAAGTTAGAAAAGTGTCTAGAATTGAGATCATTCAAGGCTATAATAACACCAAGACCAGTTATGGAAATGAACACTTTTTCTTGAGCAGTGTCCAATCAAATCAGTTAACCATGAATTTTTGTGTGCGAGTCGTCCTCAAATTTTTCTGCACATTCCTGCCTCCTAAAGAAAAGAGAGTTACTTCTTCATTGAAACGTTAGTCACAAACAGTATGACTGAAAAAGGAACTGTCCACACTAGCTAACAATAAGTGTCAATCTAATTTATTTACTCTATTTACTTATCATTTTTACCATAGTTTCACATTTTCTTTGACATTTTTGTATGTATTCTGTGTTTAGACGATATTGATGCTGATTCAAAGATGCTTCTAGTCAATACCCTTTACTTCAAAGGCAAGTGGGATCTAGGATTTTCCTCTAAAACAACATCGTATAGATGCTTCAACACGTTCGAAGGAAAATGCGTACAAACGCCGATGATGGAAACCAGTTCCTTTTTTAATTACACACAAATACCCTCTTTGAACACTCAAGTCATAGAGTTACCATACAATGTAAGATTTTGTTTCATTTTCATTCAGGAAGTCACCACCAAAAGGTGAAGAGTGTAGAAGGGGAGGCTTCTGATTGCCCTTTCCCTCCCATATCTGGTTCAAATTGGTACGGAAGTAGCGCAGGCCAAAATAACAGCTCTAACTCTTCATTAGTCTCTAATACCCAGTTGTTTTTGATATCTGTATTTTTATAGTTGTAAATTTTTTGCGCCGGCTACCAGCCATTTTTTGCCTCTGCTTGTGCAGAGCTCACTGCACATTACTTTTACAAGGTTTCAATGCAGTGAGCACTGCACAAGCAATGCCAAAGCAAAAAATTAACAACTTTAAAAATTCTTAACCTAAAATAGCTTCATATTAAGAGCTAATATAAACACAGCCTCTTATTTTTACCTGCATTACCCACATATCAAATTTGAACCATATCTGAGGTGAACAGTTAGAGACAAAAATGCTGGACTAGTCCTGCCTTTTTCCTTGACTCTGCTGGAGCTTCAGGTTAAATGCCTAAATTTTGTACTTTTAATGACTAAAAAAGGCGCAGATGAGCAACTAAACTTCTTGTTTCGTATTTTATTATGTTATTTAACCTGTTAGTCACTTACCTTGTCTCTATTTTACTTGCGTGTAGGCTGCGCTAACTTTTGATTTTGACATTCCTATTATTGCAGAATGTAAACAAGGAAACAGCAGAAATAAGGCTAAAATACATCAAATTATACAGGAAGTTTCTTAATTTGATGTATTTTAGCCTTGTTTCCGCCGTTTCCTTGTTTTCGTTCTTCTGTTTCTGTTTTGGGCTACCTGTGTATGTCTTTGTTTTACTGTATTATCGTATTTGTTCATTATTATCAGAAATACCCATTTGGAAAAGAACATGTAATAAAATCAGGCAGAATGAGAGTATTTTTTCATGCACAACAACTATTTAAGAAAACTGTTATTGAGGATTCATAGTTTTCTTCATCACAGATTCAAGCTAGCAGATTTTTCTAATATAGAATTCAGTCATAATGTTTGGGACTGTAAAGGGAGTGGTATGCTTCCAGGCCTTCAGCCCCTAAAATGAGCAAGATTGGATGAGTTCATTTTTAAAGATAACCTTTACTAAGTTTTCTAATTCATTTATTGCTAACCTTCTTTCCACATGAATTTATTGAACTTTTCTTTTTTCCATTTCATCTTTTTGCATTTTTATTTTTTGTTTACAGGATGAGCGATACTCTATGATAATCATGCTACCGCATGACACAGTTTCTTTCAATAAACTAGTTAAAGAGCTGCCCGGTGAACAACTAGAGTCAATTTTATCAACCATGCACATGAAAAAGGTCTTCGTTTTCATGCCTCGTTTCAGCTGTGAGCACACTTCTCATCTTGTGCCTATCTTGCAAGCGGTAAGTATTTTTATCTGCTTTTATTTTGTGCACAGCAACTTCGAAAATTCATTCCAAAAGATTTTGATTCTTCATAGCACTTGAAACTTGACTTTATAACACTCTTGCGAAAACCAAGTTTCCAAAGAAAATACTGCAGAGATGAAACTTGCTGAAATACTCGTATTTTCAACTCTCAGTCAGATATGCTTTTTTATTCTTATACAGAGTTCAAGTGCTCTAAATTATGTGTTAACTCTCAGCTGCTGAATATCTTTTGACTTTTCAAGAAACATAATTTTCTACAGTATAGCTTATAGCTCACCTCAAACCTGTGAATCTTTCTGGAAAAAAATGAGTACCTCTAAATCTAATTTCTACTCTTTTGTGAGCTTATCAAACTTTTGATAACATCTATTTTGATTCTTAAGACTCCCTCACCTTTCATTTCGGTGTTATGAATATTATGATTCTCCTGATTTCAGCTTGGTCTAAGAGAAGTTTTCTCACAAAGTGCTGATTTAACAGGCATCTTTTCAAGTGGTGAGCACCTGAGTGTTGACAAGATTGTGCAAAAATCAAAAATAGAGCTGGACGAACATGGAGCAGTTGCTGCATCAGCAACAGGTTTGTATTTCCCTTCCTCATTTCTTCAATCTTTGTGTCTTTGTGTCACTGAAAATATCTTGAATAGAAAATGCCAACATAATGCCGAAAGCAATTTTAGTCAAGTCATTTTCTGGAAATTAAAACAAGATCAAAGCTTATTAACATATTCTTTTGTCCATTCATACAGGACTATTTTGCAAGGAATATTTCTAGTTTAAATAATGTACATAAGACTCGGACAAAACTGAAAAACTTGTCTACATGCTTCGAAGCATTTTGCAATTCATGAGGCCACTAATCATTTTTTTTCTCCTAGTAGCCTAATAGTATAGGTGAACGAAGACAGTGTCTTATGTGAGGTTCTTGCTTTCTCTATTTTTACCTTAAAGTCGAAACAGCTGAAATAAATCCAAAATTATATGATGATATTTCCTGATATTTTAAGGGAAATATGAAGAAGTAAAAAGTGAGGAGGCTGCACTGCTCTATTAATGGGCCTTGTTAGACCGAAAATAATTGCAGAGTCACCTTTCCAATCAGTAGTTAAAACTAGTATCGCTCCAAACAGCATATGTATCATATCCCTCTAGCGAAAAATTAAATCCTGTGAGTCTATTCCCAACTGGAGGTGCAGATAGTTCAAATCCTCATCCCATTTTGATCAAAAATTCTGTTCCTCATAAATTGGACTTCAGCAATTTTTCTCTTTCTTTCTTTCTTTTTTTGATACTTATGTGTTTTGAATTTTTCAGGAACTTTTGTGATTCCACTCAGCAGCTCGGTAGCCACTTTTGATGCGGACCATCCTTTCATCTTCTTCCTCAGGGATCGAGAGAGTGGCGCCATTTTATTTGAAGGTATTCTCTCAAACCCGCAGGAATTTTCAGAAAGTGTCCGCCCTAGCGAGTCGCACATCCAACCTCAGGTTGCCAACAAAATCCCTCCTCCAGCCTCCTCTGTCTCTGCTGCTTCAAAACCAAACCTGGCACAGTCAACAGATAATCAAGGAACTCTACAATCTTTATCAACATTTATGAATAGCACGCAGTTTGGGTTCTACAATTTGAACCAAAATCAAGGTGCGAATAATCTAAGTGGGAGCAAAGAGAAACCGACTGTCGCGCCAAAAATTCCCGAAATAACTGGTAACAAACCTAGTTCAAATAGTCATGTTCAGAGCACAAAAAGACCTGTAGTGCAATATCCTGAGTCTGAGTATTACCAAAAACCAATACCTAGTGACCAAGATGCTATTTTATTCTCTGCAAATCAAACAAATCAAAATACAAATACAAGAGTTCAAAATCAAAACACAAGGTACAGGCTGCAAGGTTGATGTCTGTTGTGCCAATGCAAGCGACAATGTTAGCTCATAAGATGAATGTATCATAGGCCGTGACAGGTGGCCTCCTATGAATCAGTTTTCTTATTCATTTGTGAGTCTATGATATGAATATTGTCCAATTCCCTCGTTATTTTTTGTTCATGCTTTTTGCTAATTCGTTAACGTAGGTAACTTCTTTGTGAAGTAATCGTCCTTTTTTGTTAGTTTTTTATATCTGCTTTTTGCAAGCTACATGGAAAAAATAGCAAAATGATCTTTGTTACACCTTTTCGTAGTCTCTGGTTTGATCTATAATTTTCTTGCTTGTCAGTCAATTTCTTATTCCATGCACCTAGGAAAAATTAGACATAAGTGTGCACAATTTTTTTAAGCATTTTTTTAAAGTTTCAAGCAAAATGAATTTACTCTTACACTCTTAACATGTACTATATTGTTCTCCTTTACACTTTCAAAATGTGTGGAATAAGAAATTTCGAAACTGTTTTTCCTAAGTTGGTTTTATTTATCTATCTTTATCAGTTGGGTTTCATTGAACTGAAGTCTACTGAAAAAAAGAGTAAATATTAAAAAGATGCTTAATTACTGTCACAATACAAAAACTGTATATTCTTTTAACATTCGTATGATAGATAGAACCTCTCTCCACACTGGCATCCTTATGATTATAGAGATTCAATATTGAGGAGCTTACATACTGTAATTGATGAAGCCAGCAAATATTTTGAATCTGTAAGTTTTTATTAGCTATGTATTAATGAGCTTTAACAAATCGATTTTATGATCCCTCATCACCTGTTTTTTGTGATTCTCTATTTTTGTGGAGCATTAGGCATTCCTTTTTTTGAACAGCTACTTCCATTTCAATCTCAAATTATTTCCAGATCCCTTTTTTTCCTCTTTTTTTTTGTTTTTTTTTTTTTGTGCGTTTTAACCTGGAAACCCCTCTTCATGAACCAAAAATTATTGTAAACAATTGATGACCTCCCAGGTAATGTACCATTGGAGTGACAAAATAGAATTTTTCGACTCCTTAGAACATTTCTAAGCCAGTATTTGTCAGAGTGTTTTTACAAAATTAACAACTCTTAATAAAATATAGTTCTCTACTGAAAGCTTTCTAGTAACTTTCTTGGCAGGTAACTTTCATACAGCTGTCAGAATGTATCTCTAACGTTTAAAACGACATTCGGAACAAGGATTATCACTTGTTGAATTGATGACTGAAATGAGGATGCTTTATACCATTTAATTTTTCTTGAAAAATGAAAGCTCTGAAAAACTTTTAAAATTTCTAACATTTAAATGTGCCTTTACAGCAGTTGACGGACTCAATTGTTAATCTGTTGTATCCCATAGAAAAGTAGATACAGGCCCTGTAATTTTAGGGAAACCATTATAATATCTAAGAAAACATTTGTTAGCTTTTGTACAATCCATTTTAAATTCTGTGATAAAATTAGAAATTTTTTCCAAGTCCAGTTTTATTTATTTAAATCTGTCTTCTTCATTTTGTGGCATTATTTTTTAAGTGTGTGAATTTATTGTAAATCACATGGAGTCATTTTTAGTTTCCTTAAATCATTACCCAGTAATGTCATTTTGAAAAGTATGATCCAGCTATAAAGCTAGAAGCGTTTGTAAGTTTGATTCTTTGTGATTTTCTCTAAAAAGGCGCTGAGTGTCTTTTAACTCTCTTTTGAGTCACATGCTTACTTTTGTTACATGTCTAGGTATAGTTGAATGATGCCTTCTCATAACTGTGATATTTTCATTGCAACTTACTAAATATTATCGAAACAATTTTATCTTCCTTTCTCATTATTTAAGTTGAAAACTCTACTTGGATTAAGCATTGAAATGCTTATATTAATTGAATTTTCTTATCTACTTGTCTCTTTTCGTTCCATACTTAACTCCCTTTTTTCACAATAAATTTTTTGATGAAAATTTTTAGATCTCTTTATTCTGTAATGCATGATGTGAGTAGTAACACTACCTATCTCTAGAATGAAAGTGGTTTTTTCCATCCTCTTGGAATTCTTTTTCTTTTCAAGCAAAAAGCCCCCTCCCCCCGCCCCCACCTAAAAAAAAACACATGTAAGAGCAAACCAAAGAAAAAACCAAATAGACATAACCAAAAAATGATAAAATCTCAAAGAAGCTCATCTAAAAAGATTCCTACGCTGTTATATCCAGACAACATTATTTTAAGATGGCTTTTGCAAACATGGTTTTAGGCATTATGTAAGAGCAATGTTTTACTAAGTGTATACTGCCAGTGTGGTTTTGTCAAAACATACAATTAGCCTTCAAACAATAACTGTAGCATCAACAACAAGAATTAATAAAAATGTCAAGTTGTGTTTGCTACTAAGCTAGGTCTCTAACTGCAGCTTTTAATGTTCAGTCTCTCTTCACGGCCGGCACTCCATCCGAACGAAGAGCCTTCAAATCCAAGTTCACGCAAAATTACGTACATAAGGTGCACGATTAGTTACATATTCGCCTAGATGAAGGCGTTTCCCCCGACAGCACTGATGAAAGTCGAGTATGAGCAATTACATCAGCATCAAAGTATCTCTACGCACGGTGACTTCAAAATTATTAGTTCGGTTTCATAACGTAAGCAGTAACTTGGATCTCCTTATTTACCTTTTCATCAAAGAGAAATGATCAGTGTAGGTTTGTGATGCTCTCCTCCAAAATGCATTGATACTATCGAACGATTATCCATTGGAAATATTTGTCTACATTGTTCTTGACTGCGCTCAGGAAGCTGTTTGTAACATCAAGGAAGCGATTAATAGGGCCAAGTAATAATTTAGTCTTGACAACCAGAACAATTTCATGTCGACAAGGAATCCCCGGGACCTTTCACAAAATACGTACGTAATACTTATAATTTTGGATTTTTCGATCCCCTTACCCCTTCCTTTTAACACTTCTGTGACGTAGGTTCCTGTCCTTTAACGCTTTAAAACAAAATGGAGTAACGCTCTCCAAGACCCACTCCCCCCCCCCCCCCCCCGCCTCCAGTAAGTGATACTGGAGGAGGGTCTGATTGTTGAATTTCATGCCACACATTGGATCGAGTCAATGGCAAAGGTTGTGGACATAATTTGGAAACTTTAAAAGCTTATAACTTCGATTATAAACAACTTTGAGGTTCTAAAAGTGGCTTCATTGGTTTCCTCGTAAAATTTTCTTCCCCCTGTACCCCTTAAAATTTAAAGTGTGAGAAAATAGTATCAAAATTTGCAGTTTAGGTCAAAAATTTCATGCCCAAGCTCTCCAATTGACTCGATTTCCTGTGTGCCATTGCGAAAAGACACATTAGGAGATAATCGACGTATCACACGGCAAAAATTGGGCTATGTCTTGCCTCATCTTGCCATTCTATCAAAACCAGAAAGGAAATCGATAGTCAGGCCGCCAAGGGAGCTCTCGTGAAAACGTAATTCACTTCTGTCATACTCTCCTCTCAGATCTCGGTACGCTCCGCTGCGTTTCTTAAACTAGATTGCATTTATCCAGCACACCTAGGTCGTCAAATGCATGTGTTTATGCACTTTGCGCATGCATACGAGTGGGCATTCAATGAGAGGTCCGAACTCACCAGTTTTCCCGCATATCTCTCCGGAACGATCCAAGTGCTCCTCCGCTAATTTATACAAACGGAACAGGGTAAAGAGCGAGTAATTTGTCGTAACTTGTAGGCCTCTTGGGCGGGGCGGGGGAAGGGCTGGAAGACAAGGAGCAAACCCAGTGTCTTTCAAGCGGAAACACGGTTCTGGTAGCAATTAGCTTCGTGGACTCCGTTTAATTTTAATGAACCACCTTCACCGGAAGTAGATTTTTCAAGCGGCTACCGGAAAAGCACATCAGCGCCCCCGACAGCCGTCGCATGTCGGCCTGCTACCGGCCACCGATCCGCATCTCTCTCCACTGACCCGCTCCGTTTCACCCGCGGGGATCTGAGTTCATTCCCTCAGCTCTGAGGACGGTCCGGGGGGCCTCCCCGGAGAGGTCTGGAAATGGAAATCGGGAGCAAGTTCGAGCTTCTTTATCGGAAAATCCTTTGTAATCAAATTTCAAAGATGACAGAAGTGAGGTGTCACGCAGCTATTTCACAAAATCCCAAACATTTTCCAGAGGGGCCAGGTGAAATCTTAAGGGAGGGAGGGGAACAGCCTTCCCAGCTCTTGCCTACGGGCTGATCGAAAGACAAAGCGATAGACATGACAATAGGAAAATGGAGCGACCCTATTGGTGGAAGCGGCTAGTTGCAATGGGCTAAGGAGATATGCGGTAGACTGATTATCGGCAACCCACAAGAGACCCTTCAGTTCGTCTATATATTCCCCTCAGTCAACAAATAGGATTGCTATATTTTATCTTTGTCTTTTTTGTCTATCGCTTTGTCTATTGATTTCAATAATCAGCCCACTGGTCACACCCATGATTACCGGAGAGCGGGGAAATCGCATCTCGAAACAGGGCCGGATTTACCTTCTTGCCGCCTATGGGCGCCTGTATTTTGCCGCCCCATCTCATTCGTTTTGAAACATCCATAGAATCCATCAGGTGGACGTGCCGTAGGAGGAGGGGTTCATAAGACCTGTTTACCCGCGTTTGGCACATTTTTTTGTGAAAGCCCTGTCAACACTAGCAAAAGTTCACGGAACTTTGCTCGAAAAGTAAGTTCCGTAGACCTATCTCTGTGTAGACGATGCCTTTCATTTCTAAGAAAAGGACGAAAAAATTATGAATAAGAATAAACATGAATGTGGTCTAATGATCTTAATTTCCGCCACCGCGCCAACCGCACTGTGTTTGGCGCAATGCGTGAAGTATCCCTACAGTCTTGCAGACGCTATGCGTTTCACGCTGACCGCTAATGACCAAGTGACCGCACTATCTTTGACACAATGCGTGAAGTATTCATGCAGTCTTGTAGGCACTATGGGTTTCACGCCAACCGCTGCTGACCGCACCACGTTTGACGCAATGCGTGAAGTATTCATGGAGTCTTGTTGGCGCTAATATGTGTTTCATGCTGACCGGTGCGCCGATAGGGCTTCCCCTTTCCATCTCAAGTTCTCGCCATCATTGCTCTCTGCGCCGTGCCGCTCCAGGCCAAATTGCGTGTTTGGTTTCCCGCTCAACTAGACTAATGAAAGGCGCTGCCTCTTGTATCACCGAAAGACGAACAAATTAGAAATTACTATACTTTAACTCTCAGGAAATGAGAGATTTTTTCGCCTTTCCTCATTTGTGATTTTTTTTTAATCAGATTTTTTTTCTTGATACCTACATTTGAAAAAATTACAACATTTGCCACCCCCATAAATTTGCCCCCCAACATTTGCCCCCTTTGCCCTGTCTCGAAAATCTCCGTGATAGACGTCGTTACACTGCATTAATAGGACGTATTTATGCTAAAAGGAACTATGTTCATAGCGTTTGCGTGCAACATAGTGGGGGCTTGAAACTAGCAAATGCTAATCTTTGGCCTAGAGCAAACGACGAATTTGCGATTTTCAACGCCAATAGAGGGAAATGAGACAACCAAGACGGTAGATGTAGTACTTCTAAATGATTCACCAAAAGTAACTAAAACTTATATTTACTTTACTTCACACTTTTCCAGAGAATGATCCTCGTAAATTAGATATTCCCAACAGAGTTTAAGAAAAGATCTTACATCTTAGCCGATTACTTTGCAGCGAAGGAGACTGAGACAATTATTAGTTCTGTGACAGTTGCAGGCGACACGGCAGAGAGAGCCGGACAACATACGCAATCGTTGAACGTTAAGACCATAGCATATTTTAAGCAAAATTTACCTTAACGTTTCTTAAATTACAAAAATAAGGAGCACCTCAACGCGGGTTGATGAAGGCGCCGAGATACAACTGTTCGTGCTTGATGGATGTCCGTATTGCGTCTGCAGTTCTGAAGGCGCGATGACGCGAGGCATGAACTCGCAATGCTCCGCTCTGTGCTGCCAATGAGGTTTCGCTCAGGTTTGGGAGAAACGTTAAAACACGAGGCCGGATCGCCTTTTTCTATCTTCGGCTGTGTTACTCACGTAACCCTTGAAGCCCAAACAAACATATAAAACAAATAAAACAAACGGGAACAAACATAATCATAAAAAAGGACGCGTGCTGATGACGGCGCAGAGATACAACTATTCGTACTTGATGGATATCCGTGTTGCATCTGCAAAATTGAAGGCGCTATGGCGCGAGGCGTGAACTCGCAAACTAACGATAAACTGGTGATATTTTTCACTGTGTCCTCGGGGGAAAAGAAGGAAAAAAAAGTTTGTATGAGCGTTTTGCATATTTCAGAGGAACTATCCAATTTCTCATGCGTGTTCTTGCACTTACCTAAGTCGTCAGTCACGGCATCGATAGGAGAGGACGGATAAAGGAAAGGACGAAAGGAATCGGTTAGAACAGAGACAAGCCGAAGGTGAGAAAATTTATGCAATTTAAAACCTTATGGCCGATCTTCGATGGAACATCATAACCCTCTCAGACACGATTCGGAAGTTGAGGAATTAGCGACCGGCGAGGGACCGCCTCAGAACGAAATCCGAATTCCGCTTCTTTTCGCTGGATTATTGTCATTTATTGCCAGGTAAAGTAAACATTACGACTTCCGGCGAGGCTGAGCCTGCACGCCGTTGCCAAATTGCGAGGAAAGTAGCCGGGATTATGGACGGTAAAAATCAAAATACAAGCAGTGAATTCAGTGGAACCTTCTCCGAGGTCAGTGGTTTTTGGAACAATGAAACCAGTCGCTGATCTGAAATAAATATTTGCATTTTCAAAAATATTTTTTAAAGTACATTTAACCATTCAGTAAGAATGGAGTTATCAATAAATTATTCATCAACAACTATCATTCATGAAATAAACAGAAATTGCATCAATTAATGATCCTTATTTATCTTGTGCTGTGTGTGATCAATTTAAATTCTAAGTTAAAATGACTAATTATTATAGCCTTGTTAAAATATTATGAATTATTACCTACTTACCATTTGACTGGCTCCTCTAAGGTGTTAATGGCTCAATTGTTAAAAGCACCAAATAAACGTATCTACCAACCATACATATAGGAATATAAATTCTCAACGGATCAAAATTGGGTCGTTGCCTCAAATATTTTTACAAGTCTAGCCAAGCATTAATTTTACATTAACTATTGCTTGTGCACCTTCAAAAGTTACGAAGTGTTTGGTTGTTTAAAAGCTTGGAAAAAATGCAAATGCAGTACTGCATTTTTATAAGTTTTTAAAAAAAACTGGATGCACTAAATAGATACATGTTCACACAAATTCGTCTTAAAATTTACGAAGTGATGGATTTAAAGCAGTACATTACTGTCCCTCCGTCAGGAATTTTGATAGAACCAAACACCAGTCGATCAAACTTTTGCACTATTTGGGCCCTAATTCCACGATGAGTCGAGTTGATATCAATTGTATGCATTATGACTAAAGGTGTTAAACTAAGAGAGAAATTAAAACTAGATCAATTTACTACGCATGCGCATGGATTTACTTTGGTAAATGCGATGACACTGTTACAGACTTTTCCATCAAATCGATCAGTCCTCAGCTCATGGAATGAGAAGATTCACCAAGGAAAACAGTGGAATCTGGCCAGGCAACCGCGGAGGTTGTAGACGCTAATCTTAAAATCAACTTTTATCGTCTTGTTTTCGCTAAACCTTTTTCAAATGGTCTGGGCGAGGGAATTAATTATTTTCTAATTCCTTTGGTCGGCTGTTTTCCCCCTCTTACACCTAATTGTTGAAGGGAATATTTTTTATGACCTCACCGCAGCGCTGAGTTGCTAAAAAATTATGGCGTTGAGGGCAGGTACAAGACTGATTGACGGGATTAATGGGTGAATAAAAAGAAGAAAAGATGCGTAAAAACTGTTCCTCTCTCTCTAGTTCACGAACGATTCGTCAATGAACGATACAAAAGAGACTGAAAAAACCGCGATGACAATCATAATAATGGACATATTATTAATATATTTTATTGAATATTTATAAATGAATGAATGTAAAGTAATGCCTTGAAACTCACGAGGAGCCTCATACCATTCATTGATTGGGAACTGGATTAGAAATGCGACGGAAGATTACAACTGAAATAGCCTTCATGCACGCTGGCCTTTTCGATTTCCGTTAACATTTTTGCAGTCATGAATGCACTTATGTGCGCCTCAGCTAGAATTGTATTTACCAAATGGATGGTTTTTATAGGAGGATTATAATTAAACAAGTGGTTAGAAATGGAAACAAAATAATATGAACTATGCAAAACGATAATCCGGGTATCGGAACTTGGCTATTTTGAAAACGCCTTCAAATGCGGCGTGATACCTCACACATTCCGGAGAGTTCAAATAGTCGTATCATTGCGCCGTATGAATGTGACGGAAGATTTAAATGGAAATAGCCTCCATACACGCTGGGCTTGTCGATTTCCTCTGAAATTTTTGCAGTGGTGAATGCATAGCTGAAGTGCGCTTCAGCTAGAATTGTATTTACGAATGGGTGGTTTTTCTACGAGGATTAAAAATAAACAAGTGGCACGGAATATAACAAAAGAATATGAACTATGCAAAACGATAATCCGGGTATCGGAACTTGGCTGATTTGAAAACGCCTTTAAATGCGGCGTGATACCTCACACATTCCGGAGAGTTCAAATAGTTGTATCATTGCGCCTTAGAAATGCGACGGAAGATCATAATTGAAATAGCCTTCATGCACGCTGGCCTTTTCGATTTCCGTTAACATTTCTGCAGTCATGAATGCGCTTAAGTGCGTTTCAGCTAGAATTGTATTTACAAATGGGTGGCTTTTCTACGAGGATTAAAAATAATCGAGTGATACGGAATATAACAAAAGAATATGAACTATGCAAAACGATAATTCGGGTATCGGAACTTGGACTGGAGACTCTTAGCATCTGACGACGGAAGAAAATGAAACGCAGTTACTAAATATATCCCTCTGTACTGAAAATCTTGAAAATAGATAGAAATTTTCCAAGAAGTATACTTCTTTGAAAATTTAAGAAGAATTCTACAGTGCCCCAGCGTGTTTCTGAAAATCTATTCACCTTTTGCGAAATTTTTAGTGTAAATTTTCACTTTTTCTTACAAAGCAAGGGTAATTGCATGTGAATTCGTGGTGGTTTTTCACGGAAAACACTGGCCCCGGTACTAGAGACCCAGTATCCCCCCCTTGTGGCAAGCCTGATCCGGAGGGACAGCTAAGTTTTTACTTAAATCTTACAACCTAGCATTTTCTTCGCCGTGACAATGCAAAAATACAAAAAGGAACGACTTCCCACTCCTTACTCTTATCTGAAAATCATACCGTGTCGTCTAAAATTCAATTCAATGCAAATACTGCAGTTCTTGTGCCCGAGTTCGATCTGATCCGAACCGCTTCGATTCCCTCATCAATATTCTCTATTTCGGGCAGCTCTTGTTAATTTTTTTCTCTGCTAAATTATATTCCCCGGCTTCTCTTTGAATCAGTGCTCCTTAGATCCACATTCGTTCCCTCTCTGGATCCGGTCCCAAATTGCTAATTTTGCTCTGCCGTGCTAAGGAAAAACGCTGTATGAACATTCCAGAGTTGCCAAACTTCCTTTGATAAAATGTTTATTCTTGAGGAAAATTATTAATATTTTTCCTTGAAATTTTCAGGAACTGTACATCAAAATACGAACAAAATTATCTGAAAAATTGAAAGGAAAATATCCCTAAGTTTACCAAGGAATTCGTGTTTTATCAAAGACAATTTGGCAACGCCTGAAGGTTCATACGGCGTTTTTACATAGCACGGCAGTGTTCTGCAGCGATACAGGGTGAGTCAGCTACGCTATAGGATTAGCGCACGCAACCTCAATCCAGGCTCCGAGCAACTGTTTGAATATTATCGGCCAGAAGCCACGAGCTGTTGTCAATTCTCGTCTCTCAAGTTCTCGATCACTCCTAATTTAGTTTCCGAGCATCCTGGTTTTTATTTTGTTACTCATGCCCTGATAAGTGTATTCACGTGGAAAAATATTTGCTGCAGTTTGATTCCAGGGGCTGATTCGTAGAACTCAGTATTTTTAATTGTTACGATCTGAGGTATAGGGATGAGAACTGCAGTGACGTGGTGTGCTTTGCGATGTATCGAATGATCTACAATTCAAACAAGAGTTGATAAGCAGGGTGTTCCCAACGAGCCCCTTAATAATCCATTCTTTACCATAGCAGCAAATGGGGGAAATCGATAATCGATCATTCACGTCTCGCCACTGTAGAACTGAGTAGCTAGATATCTACTATTTAACAGGTAATTTTGCTAGCTGGTGATCTGGAGACACCGTCCAGATAAGTCGCTTTTTTGTAGTTTCAAACTCAAACCTTTGCTTAGTCAATTTTGATTTGTTGACGACTTGTAAGCTATTTTATACGTATCGTAACTATATCGACGGTGGAAATCCGTAACCGCGTATCTCGGCTTAAGATGTCGCAGACTACCTGTCGTGCTCGATCTACTTTTCGAGGGAGAAACTACTCAACAGCAGTTCTTAAAAACTGCCGTGATATTTTTACTCTGTGCAAAGGAAACTCTGCAAAATTCTCAAGTAATGATGTCGATTGGTTCTCCTTTAAAAATTAGGAAATTAAATAAATAAAAAAAGAAAATAATACAGGGGCGAAAATTTAAAACACCACAAAACAGATATGCGGTCGTGGAATTTCACCGTGGATATGCACGGCATTTAAACAAAATCTATCGTGCTTACATTGATCAAAACCACAGAATTTCCATTTTCAACGATATACCAACGAAAATAGCTTAATACTAATCGCATATCGAGACTTTCCTGAAGTGTATAGTTGAATCTAAAGGTAATCAGTGGAAAAGACAAGGAGGAAAAACGGGAAACGAGCTAAAAATACACAATAAATAAAACCCGAGACGTTTCGACTCAAAACTGAGTCATTTTCAGTCGGAAACAATAAAAATTTTAAAAAAACTTAAGGTTTGAATCTAAAGGTTGAGACTTGAAATCCGAGCCGAGCAAACATTGCAAATTTGCTTACTTTGGAGAAAATTTCCATTACATTTTCCTATGGCTAATTAATCATGTAAGAGTTATTGAGTTTCCTCAAGGGTTAATTCATCCTTGTCCATCATTCCACATTTATTGATAAGCTCCGTGTTTGAAGGCTTGAAAAAGTATTTTTGTGGTACTAAAGGAAAATGACAATGATAAGGGTAAAAAAAGTGGCAACACGGCAGTCCAGTCGTTTATAATGTACAGCGGCAGGGGCAAAGGTGGGGGAGGGGGAGAGGGCACCGTAGACCCCACTGGAACCTGTCCTATTAGCAGCTGGACTTGTCAGCCGGGACGCTGTAAAACAATTAATAAGATTCAGATTAACCAGGTCTTAGCTGCATGCTGGACACTGGCCGTCCAAGTCATCTATAAGCACGGATCGGAACGCACTCAACCTATGTGCTCATTCAAAGAGAAAATTTTCATGCATTATGGCAACTTAGGAAAATAAATTGAAAACCCTATGAGGTTTTAAAAAACTTATCAATTTCGTTATGCATATACATAGAGAAAATACTTGCGACCCTTTAGTATTTCAGTAAGTATTTTAGAAACAAGTGTATACCACATTTTAGTAAACATAAACATTCAAACAATCCACTAATCAACGAATTTAAATCAATATTAACGCCTGAAGTCTTTTTTGGTCAAAAGTATTATTGCACTCAAGGTCACGCCAAAATATGTTACTTAAACGTAAAAACTAACCGGATAAGAACTCGATGGTTGAAAAAAGCCCTTGAGAAGAACTGTCTGTAGACGTAGCAATTTTGAACGCGACTTGTCTCTAAACTTTAAAAAAAAATCGCAGATTGTGCTCTGAGGAGTGAGTTAAAGACTTTCTTCATATACCTATCGAGATTTTTATTTTATTTTAGCTATTGAAAGACTATTAACTCGACTGTATTTCTTACGTGCAATAGACCCATCGGAGGTCAAATCTATCTAAGGCGACTGAGCTTCTTGTTGTCCCGGAAGGATTCTGATTATTGCAGCGAGAATTTTGGTTTTCCCAACGAGATTTGAGGTGCAACAAGTATCCGTCGAACTTTCTAGTTGAGTAAAACCAAAATCATTTAGCGTTTCATCGAACGTACAAAATAAATGATACATACAAGGGCTCATATTATTACAAGGCAGCTAAATGTGCCCTAAGAAAGTGACTAGTCCACAATTTTTATTTTCCATAAAGGAGTGAGATTTATAAAGATTTATCTGGGATGCACGCGTTCTCCGGCGTTAGAGCACTGCACTCCTGGTTCTCCTAGTGGAGCCCTTATTAGTAACCAAGTCTGTACTGTCGCACAGTGGATCGAGTCAATAGGAGAGGTCAGACAAAATTTGGAAACTTTAAACGCTTATAACTCCCTTTATACAAACCTTTGAGGTTCTAAAAGTGATTCCATTGGTTTCCTCTTGAAATTTTCCTCCAAAAGCAACCGTTGAACTTTAAAATGTGACGAAATACACTGGAAAAAAAACACATTGGATCTAAAGTCCAGACTCTTGAAAACATTGACAAGAAAAAATACTCTTGATTCAGTCGGATTTTGGCTTGAATCAAAACGAAATCTGCTTAAATGGGCCTGTTGCATGCAAGAGATACAGCCGTGCGAATAGACTTTTAACAGGTTAAACGACACGAAAATTACGATGGTCACATTAAAAAAGTCTGAAATTCACTCCTTACTGAGCAATTTGCGTTGTTAGGAACGCGCTTTTTCAAATTTCCCGCGTCTGGGGGCAGTTTTCGAACGGAAACAATTAACGGCAACTCGCGGCTATTTCCGGTCAACTACAACTGACAACATAACCTAAAAATCGGAGCTCGTGATATCGTGAAATGAAATGTAGAAGGATTGCGTTGGATATTTAAAAGTTGATCGATTTGGTTGCCGCATAAAGCGTATATGGACCACTATAAGAGATCACGTTGGGT
Organism: Bemisia tabaci; assembly: GCF_001854935.1. Taxonomy (NCBI): domain Eukaryota; kingdom Metazoa; phylum Arthropoda; class Insecta; order Hemiptera; family Aleyrodidae; genus Bemisia; species Bemisia tabaci. Next base: position 1,148,063 of record NW_017547207.1, on the reverse strand, counting down.
TTGTAAACAAACTGAAGGAAAAAATAACAACAACAACAACGACTCGGCATCTTCCGGAAATCACCGAGCCCGCCGTTTGCTCGTTTCCGGTGATTAGAAAACTGCCCCCAGACGCGGGAAATTTGAAAAAGCGCGTTCCTAACAACGCAAATTGCGCAGTGAGGAGTGTATTTCAGACTTTTTTAATGTGACCATCGTAATTTTCGTATCATTTAACCTCTTAAAAGTCTATTCGCGCGGCTGTATCTCTTGCATGCAACAGGCCCATTAAGGGGCTTGGTTCTTGATTTAAGCTAGATTCTGATTGAATCAAGAGTACTTTTTCTTGTCGATGTTTTTAAGAGTCTGGACTCTGGATCCAATCTGTTTTTTTTCCCAGTGTAAGCATCAAAATTTGCAGTTTTAGTAAAAAAATCCCATGCCCGACGTCTCTGATTGACTGGATCCACTGTGTGGCGAACCAGAGAGAAAAGCTGCCGTACGTCCGAGGGTACTTAGCGTCTGACGTCCAAGAGGAAGGCGAGTGATGTTCCAGTGTGGGAAATTCTTCAAAACTAATTACTTCGACAACTCGTTAAACGGCCGAGTGCCGAGTGCTCTTCCATTGCGTCGACGAAATTATTGATAAGTAACTCTATTACAGCGCATTCCATCGATCACGAAAATTGATGATGAGTCCGCTCCGCCACTCCGCACTTCGTTCCCCGTCCGCTCCAAGAATTATCTGCTGCATACCATGACTCATCTGATGGAGGAAAAGAATAAGAACAAGCTAGAGGCAAAAAGTTCGAGATTGCATTCTAGACTTCCCTCAGGAAAGTTTTTACTCAAAACGCTTCCATCATTTCCAAATGCGTATTTTTAATCGCTCAGCCGTTGGAGAGCGCATTTTGATTTCACCCTGCCTCAGTACACTATTGGCAATCCGTTCAAATGGCAGCACTGGAAAAAGAAACACTTTGGATCTAGAGTCAAGACTCTTAAAAACAGCGACAAGAAGAAATACTCTTGATTTAATCAGATTAATTTAAGCTTAAATCGAGAACCAAGCCTCTTAATGTGAGTGGATTTCCTTTTGATTTAAGCTTAAATCTGATTGAATCGAGAGTCCTTTTTCTTATTGTCAATGTTTTCAAAAGTCTGGACTCTAGATCCAATGTGTTTTTTTCCCAGTGAATGTAGCTCACGACAACAAGATGGCGGAAGGGGCCCTAACATATCCCGATTAGATTAATCTGCGATACCTTCATTTAATGTTTCTGCAACAGTGTGAAGAGGATATTTTTGTTTAAATCACGCGCAGAGGCGAACATCCCAGTTCCTTGATGCGTCCGCGTTTTTTGGAATTGCTATTCTTGTTAAAACCACTTACTATGAAAAAAAAATATGATTCGGCCAGCTATGGAAGTCAGAAAAAAGTTAGCAAGGTTTAATTTTGACGCTATCGATGATATACACAAATCTCGCTTGAAAATATATGTCGAAATTAATCGATTATATCGCAACTCATCCGCCGTGCTATACACAAAGATTGTATAATTTTGTACGGAAAACTCTCCTTCTATTTTCCATTGTTACGATGTAAAAAATTGTAATTTTCCGCGACCGGCTACCAACGATGATTTTATAGATTGTTGTCAGTTGTGGCAAATTTTCTTGAAGTACTCCCAAGGAATCGATACGAAACAGACAAACATCTGTGACACCGGTCTAATTCCCAGTCGGCAGTCCGCGAGAACAATACCCAGGGCTCGAAACAATGGGACTTTTTATTATTTTTATTTATTTGTTCTTTTTTCCGAATATATTTCCCATGTAGGAATCTGGAATGCAGCACCGGGGACAAGGATTGTCTCCCACGGCGGAATTTCTGCTCCGTGCCCGATGAATCCCCCCCCCCCCCCTAAAGCAGGGAGCGGGCACCGTGTTCGATTTTAATGAATTAATTTATCTGGACCTGTCAGTGTTTATTCATGTTTTCGGTTTGGTGATTTGGTGGCACGGACGCGAACAGACAGCTCCGAATAAGTCTTAAACGGACGGTAAAAGTAAATAAATTGGCTTCGGCATAAATTTAGGTGTTGGCGAGGCTGCCACTTTTGTGCCTCTTGCTCTTGTGATTGGGATTTGATAAAGTTTAAGATCGGCGAATCAAACTAAAATAGACAAATTCACGAAAAACTTACCGGACTCTTGCAAAAATTTGAACTTGGATCGTCCCAGCAACACTATAGAATTAGCAGTTCTAACCTTTAAATGTCAAAGATGACTAAAAAGTTCATGACACATTCACTGCACAACTCGTTAAATTTAGGAGTCACCTTTTTCTATTTCCGATTCTCTCGTAAGTCTAGTGCTGTTTAGGAGGAAATGAAATTTTGGAATTTCAAAAAGTTACATTTTCCTCACTGAGTCAAGATTAGATGTGAGGAAGTCATCATTCTTTTTTCAGCTGAGTCAAAATTAGGATAAAAATCAGGAAATTGCAGCGTGACAAAGTAGAAATACGCGCTAAATTAAGGTAATAAATGAACTATTTACCTAGTGGTTTGATCAATTATACCAAAGCAATTTTTTACAAAGCCGTGTTTGGTTAGGTCAGGGAAAACTAGCTCTGAAAGAAATATGGAGCTATTCTTTGGAATAATTGCCGTTGAATGAATTGGGCTGAAAAGAAATGCATTCAGTCACATTTTGGAGCTAGAATTAATTTTCAGTCGAAAAAGTCGTAAAACATCACCTATCAGACATTCAAAGTTGGAAAAGCATATTTTTAAGATGAAAATAGTCGTTATACTTCGTTACGAACATTGAGCCTCACGGAAAAGTAAAACTTCAAACCTCTTTTTCTCGGTTCGAACTTGATGACGTGGCGTGGAGTGCTTTGCGATGTATCGATTGATCACCCATTTAAACCTATGCAAAAGGATCGATAAACAGGGTGTTCACAACGAACACATTTATGATCGATTCTTTATCATAGCTTCAAATAGGTGATATGTCGATAATCGATCATTCATGCCTCGCCACTGATGAAGTTTCTACTGAACTCGATCCATTCATTTGAACGTACTATTAGGAAGATTCTTTTATTACTGAAACTTACTAAAAATTAAACTAATGTTACAAACTTGACGTGAACTGATTGAAATATGTTAATTTTTTGTGTCTCTTTGAAAAATTTCTAAAATTAGGCTTTTACACATTTTGAACTATTTTACATTAAAAGGATAGGTTAGTATTCTATCGGTTTTAATGACAATAAAATTAAAAAATCAGAACATATAAGTGGAAGCAGGTAATACATCATGGTATTATTGGAAATGGCACAAAGAAGGGGGTGGATAGCAACAATTTTAAGGCATTTCATGATTATTGTAGACTGGATACAAACAAAACTCTATATCAAAGACTGGTTAAAAGAGAATAATGTAATTGCGGCAACAATGGCAGAAGCTTGAGATTCCGATTCGAAATTATTGGAAGCAAATAAGGAGGCGTATTAATTGCGACCGACTTGCTTCTTGTAAAAGGCGGAACATGCTAACATAGAAGGGACCTGTGGCTCATTCAGCGGTTAAATTATGCGACTACTGCAATTTTCACCAACCTCGGAATTCGAACATCTGCGCCGGATCGCTCAATCAACTTATTCTGATTTTTAATTAAATGAATAATTAAATTTGACTTGTTTGACCAAATTCACGAATTTATGCAAAACTGCTGGTCTCCAGTGGGTAATTTAGTCCAGGAGCACTTTATCCTAAAAACATGGGACTTGGCCTAAATATTATTCCATAATATGATATTGTCTTTTCAGTTCTGCACAGACTATCTAGGCTGGATTGATAATTTTTTCACGGTTTTCTTGATATTTGTAAATTGATGTTTCATTTGATTTTTTCCGAACACAGTCTTAGCGGTAAGATTTTGTATCAGTCCTACTTTCCTACTCTGCATTGAAGTCTCCAACAATGCTCAATAGACGCTGATAAAATATGAGTCGCGTTAAAACACAATCTTAGTTCAAAGATTTTGTTCTTGTCCCACTTTTCTACTCTGCGTTAATGTCTCCAAGAAAACTGAACAAACTGGTATCTGCGATAGTTTCAATGGGCCTGTTGCAAACTTTTGCTAGAGCAAAAATAAGAGTTGTTTCCTGTAGATAATGCCTCAAAAATTACGATGAGCGCATCGGCAAAGTCTGAAATGCAATCATAACTTCACAATCTGCGTAAGAAATTTGCGTTTTTTTGAGCTTCCCGCTTCAAAAACGATACTACGGCACAGGTGATCATTTTGTTAGAAGAGTCGCTCCATCGTCGGCAATATTCCTCATGGCCGACGCTTGCGCAGTTCTTCGCGTAATTCGAGGAGAGTTCAAGGTCAATCAAGGCGGGTGAGGAAAATATAAACGTAAACACGCCGATTGTTATCTGGTCTAATCCTGTTCAGGTGTTATCTCGTCCCATCACAGGTATTTTGGCGGATTGGCGTCGGCCATGATGGGTATTGCCGACGATAGAACGACTCCTCTAACAAAATGTTCACCTGCGCCGTAGTATCGTTTTTGAAGCGGGAAGCTCAAAAAACCGCAAATTTCCTACGCAGATTGTGAAGTTATTAATGCATTTCAGACTTTGCCAATGCGCTCATCGTGATTTTTGAGACAATATCTATAAGAAACAACTCTTATTTTTGCTCTAGCAAAAGTTTGCAACAGGCCCATTAGTTTTTCAATAGAAGTATCCAATAAATGTATTTTAATCTTGACTATTTTTCTAAAAAGTCTAAAAATCTTGCGCGAGTTGTAATTCGAAGGAATCGTCCAAGGGAAGTTTGTCCTCTACTTCTATGTGGGCACAAAACCTATCTCAGTGCGCAAATACTCACTCATTCAGATTATACGCAGTGAGACAGTTGCGCTCATAACAAAATTGTATTTTGATGTTGTATTTTTGATGATTGTTTAAGCTCATAGATCAGCAAAAAGCATTAACATTCGTCAAAACGCCAAATGTCTACTTACAACATCAACGGAGGTATCATCCATTGAAAAGCACGGTGCATTATGTCAACCACCACGGTAGTGAACTGCTACGGTGGATCGTCGCTAATTTAGGTATTTTATTTAATTAATTCTTATCTTTTATAGTTATACATTTTCAAGTGCTGATTTATTAGTGCATCACTTAGAAGTTTATATATTAATATATTGGTTTTATCCATCTTGCTACTTACTAATCTATAGTGTTACTGGTATTACTGGAGTATTACTAATGAATTATTCATACAACGTGTTCTTCAATACACTTCGCTGCATTATAATTGAACACTGCTCTTGAAACCAAAACTTATTTTAGTTTTTTCCAGCACGCACGAGATTTTGGAAAATACAATTTTTTACAGTTGAAACAAAAATCCTTTTTTCACATTATACTATACACGAGTCGTTTGACGGCTATACTATTTGAAGTCGAACTATTTCAGGACACCTCGCATGGAAGAATTAGCGCTCAGGGGCCCGGGTTGCTGCTCATGAGGGGTCCCAAATCCTAAAATTTAAACCTATGACAGTCAAAATTCCAGACTCAGGGCTTCTTAAAATCTGTTTTCTAGGCTCCAAAATAAAAAAAATCGTGCAGCACCCTGGCACTCCGACTTATCTGGCCCTGCCACCTCGCACTTTTTCGGTAGGTACATTTCATGCATTCCTCTTCCCATTAAGCTTGTAACGTTTGAATAGAATGATCCCAGATTTCATTTATATGAGCCTCCTAATTGGCAGACTTAAACTAGCGCAGCAGCCGCGAAAGCTCGGAACTATTCGCTCCTGATAGCGCTCTTTTATCGGAAACGGGAACTCGCGGGTAACGCGAGCGTTTTACGAGCGCCGCACGGCAAGCCCTTTTCCGATCTGGGCCGAATCGGCGGATTAACTTTATTGGTACCTTGTCGGGAGGGGCCTTCACGTAGACGTACGGGCCATAAGCCCATAAACCAATATTGTGATTTGATTATGGCCGAAACGCAGGGGCATGCAGCCGCAGCTTTGTTTTATGACGCTTCTATCAATTCAGGAATACCAGCCGCATCGGAAGCCGGGCCGAATGAAACGGGTGCTCCATTCCCGAAATGTTCGGCTGCCATAGGTAAGAACGCTCGTGGATCGAGCACTGTTGCCCGACTGTGCTCATTTCTCATTGAGCACTTTCGAAGCATCACGATTATATCATGCCAATTTTCATTCACAAAAGACTTTGAGTCAGGGTTTCAGTCGAACCAGGGAACACATTCGAAAAGCATTAAAAGAAAATTAGCCCTGCTTCCCTTAAATTGTCAGGGGTCGAAAAAGAGGCAATTGGATTGAATCATCATAAATGAGATACCTTTTATGAAGTGCATGGAGAAAAAAATGTCAGTTCCTATTGAACATCAAAGTTACCCAATGCGTCAGTTGCACTGGACACAGAATCGTGTTTTGATGCTCAACTCCTGTAGATTGGCTAAAAATGAAAAGATCCGTCCAAACAGTAAATTTCTGTAATCAATAATAACCGAGATATCGCGCTTTAAGAAATTCCGTGAATGACGTCATCCACCGCGGTAGTGACACCCTTGGTTTCCTCCACCTTGCTTCCATCAGTCAGTGAGACTCACACTCGCACTATGCCCACTCAACGTGAAATTTGGATGGAAGCAAGGTGGAGGAAACCTAGTGTGCGATACACCAAGCGCCAAGTGATCCACCGCGGTGGATAACGTCATGAAACGAATTTTTAAAATCGTGGTGTCTCAGTTAATATTGAAAGTAGAAAGTTACTGTTTGGACAAATCTTATTATTTTCAGCTGATCCACAAGAATCAAGCATCGAAACAAGATTCTGACACTAACGCAACTGACCCACTGAATCATTCAGGTATCCAAAGTTTCGGTTCAGCTAACCGAATTTCGGTTCCCATGGCTGAAAAATTGATTCACTCGAACCGGTAAAGTTCGGAAGTTGGGTTAGAAGTTCAATATCTGTAACTGGATTTTTTTATCAGTGTGACGTCATGGCAACTGGGCTTATGAGCGCGGGACTAGATGAATCATTAAAATGCCGACGCGGATTCCTCCCGATCAGAAGACGTTGCTCCTCTGGCGTAAGGGCGTACCTCGATTTACACATGAGCCCCAGGAAGCATGGATTTATATGTACAACAGGGCTCACATGGAAATTGAGATACGCCCTTACGTCGGAGAGACGACGACGATTTCTCCTCCATCTGCCAAGTCCCAAGTCCGACTCGGAACTGGCAACCGGGATGCGACGGTGGGGGTGGGGTCGGGCAGGAGAAAGGGGAGGGGCCCAACGGCTCGGATTTTCGGCTTCTGCTCCCCGATTTTATCGGTCTCCGGATCCGAGATCTCCGGGCCGGCTTGATTTATTACAATACCTGTTCCACTACTGTATTGCACCACTGTCGCGCAGTAGACCTCAGCTTTCCAAGCCCTCGTCCTCCAGCAAGCTCTGAGCTTTTTAAAGCTTTTTCGTCAATTGGACGAATTCATGCCAAAAGGAACGAGAGAAGGATGGAAAAGAAGGAGTGTGCTCGTTGGTTTAGGGCCGTAAGAACGAATGGGTAGTTTAAAGCGCCAGTGACGTCAGTGTCGACGACCGGGAGTCACCAGGGGCGAGGCGCGAATAATCGATTATCGATACATCCCCATTTGAAGCTGTGGTAAGGAATTGATTATTAAGGTGCTCGTTGGGAACACCCTTTTAATCGATTGTTTTCCATTCGTTTAAATGGCAGATCAATCGATTTATCGCAAAGCGCGACACGCACTGAGACCCACACGGAGACGGTAACGCTCTTTAGCCCATGAGCCCCGTTCACAACGCTCTTGTCACATGCCCATGGGTAATAGGCAATAGGTGGTAATGCTCAATCAAAAAATGCCCAGCTATATTTCGGATTTTTTAACCTCCGCTTCTTCTTCTCGTAACACTTTCGTCACGTAGTATCGACCCTTTAATATGTAAGAACGAAATGACGTAACGCTCTCCTTGATCCCCAAGCGCGTTACGTACACTGGAAAAATAAACACATTGGATCTACAGCCCAGACTCTTGCAAACATCGACAAGAAAAAATACTCTTGATTCAATCAGATTTAAGCTTAAATCAAGAACCCAGTCTTTCAATTTGAGCGGATTTCCTTTTGATTTAAGCTTAAATCTGATTGAATCAAGAGTATTTTTTCTTGTCAATGTTTTTAAGAGTCTGGACTCTAGATCCAATGTGTTTTTTTTCCAGTGTACTTATGACCAGCCTCTTAGTCTCACATACGGGCACTTTAAGGAGAATCGATCGAATTGATCATATTTACACGTAAAGTGTAAGAGAGGTAATGTGTAAAACAATTTGATGATTTAAAAAAAAAAAACTATTAAGATATGCCGGAAAAACTAAAAAGCATTTTTCATTTGATACCCTGAGATAAGCAAATGGTTGCTTTTTCACAGTTTTGCGATCTCTCTACGATAAAAGTTAAAACGACTCCAAAAGCGGTACGATCCCTCATTCCTTAAACAATCCAACGTTCGAGCACTTTGTCTACCGGGACAGGAGATCGCAAAAGCCGTGAAATCATGGGGCACATGGGCTTAAGTGGACGAGGCCATAAGAACGCAAGGGCAAAGAGCTCGGCAGACGCAAAAGTCATTTATTGTCGCGCATTAATTAGCTCGGAAGACGGAGGGATCAGCTCCGTTGTTGCCATTTTTAATTTTCCGACGCGAATCCGACACACTTTTGCGGGAAGTTTGGCGCGATCGGTGCACGCGTCACGCTTGCGCCTGGCGTGCATGTGAGTGTATAAATTTCGAGATTAGGCCCGATAAGCGTGTGCATAAAGCAGGGCTCAGAGCGACGCAACGCACAGTGGAACGAACTAACAGGAGAAGCCGAACATGAAATTTTTGGCTAAAATGTCAAATTTTGATGTTTATCCCGTCACAAATCCAATTTCAAGGGCTGTTTCTACAAGGGAATGGAGATGTTGCATGTGTGAGGAATTTGCGATTTGACTAATAATCCTTATGTAAAATTTTGCGAGAAACACGATGGTGCCACTGGTTTTCTCTGAAATCAACTTCCAAGCTCAAAAAAAGTTCTCAAGTTGAGGCCAAAACGGAGGGGATATCCCACGCTATCCTGAGAGTCCACGTCTACATCAAGACAAACTCTCCATGCAAAGATAGGGAGCAAATACATTAGCAATGATGCTTGCAGATGATGCAGTTTTCAGTTTTAGAGTCCCTAAATAAAGTGGCAGCCCTGCTAATGTATTTGCTCTGTATATCTTTGCATGGAGAGTTTGTCTTGATGTAGACGTGGACTCTCAGGATAGCGTGGGATATCCTTTCCATTTTGGCCTCAACTTAAGAACTTTTTTTGAGCTTGGGAGTTGATTTCAGAGAAAACCAGTGGCACCATCGTGTTTCTCGCGAACTTTTACATAAGGATCAATAGTGAAATCGCAAATTCCTCGTACATGCAACATCTCCATTTCGTGAAAAATCCAATGGAGCCATTCTGAAACTTTTTTGCCTCATATTTTCGCTAATATAAGCTTCCAAAGTTGCCGGATTTTGTCCGAATTCTCCTATCGACTCGGTCTAGTGTGCGACGCGGAGCAGCGGGTGTTCGGGATGGAATGGACGAGGGCGCATGCGCGGAATCGGAGAAGTACCCTCGTCGCGTACGATTGTGGAATGAGCGGGAAACGTTATAAATGCGTTCGTAACGCCAATGATAGCCGCGGAGATGCTCCCAACATTTTGCGCCAAGCTTGCTCGCTGCAACCGGGTCCTCGCTGCGGTGCCGATTTTGTACCCTTCCTTCTCTTTGTCAAGTGATATCAGCAACCTGATTGTTGAAATTGATAGACAAAGCTATAGACAAGGAAGACAAAAAGGTTATGAAAGGATCTGATTGGTAAAAGCGAGTAGTTGCAGTGGCCAAAGGAGGTGGATAATAGACTAACCGACGGTTTTGTGCCCTTCCATCTCTTTGTCAAATGATATTAGCAGCCTGATTTTTGAAATTCATGGACAAAGCTATAGGCAAGGAAGACAAAATGGATATGGAGGGATCCTATTGGTAAAAGCGAGTGGTTGCAATGGCCAAAGGAGGTGGATAATAGACTAACCAACGGTTTTGTGCCCTTCCTTCTCTATGCCAAGTGATATCAGCAACCTGATTGTTGAAATTGATAGACAAAGCTACAGACAAGGAAGACAAAAAGGTAATGGAAGGATCCTATTGGTAAAGTTGCAATGGCTAAAGGAGGTGGATAATAGACTAACCAACGGAAACCCACGAGAGACCCTTCAGTCAACCCAGTATTTATATTTACCCTCTTGGCCTCTAAGAACCACTCTTAACAATAGGACCGCTTCATACTCATCATGTACTCTTTTTCTATAGCTTTGTCTATCTATTTCAATCATCAGCCTGTAGATTCCTACATCAAATTCTGGGCCGCGGTACTAAGTTAAATCAGTAAGGACCTCTCTTAAAAGGAGCAAAGACGAGGGCCTAGGGGGCTTCGCCCTGGGAAGCGAGGCTCCACCCCCAAAAATGTTGAAACTTTTGGGACTAAAACTTGCATTTGTGGGGAGAATTTAGGCGTAAAATATCTGAAAAAACTGGACACATAAAAGGACCTATATTCAAAGAGTTTTTGGTGTGAAAAACGAGATTGAAAAGTCAACTGACAGCAATTTAACGGCAAAAAGTTAGGCAAATTTAAGGAGAAGAAGAAGAAGAAATACAGTATGCACGCAACGATTATCATTAGATACAAAGGAACATAGGAAATATGAACATTTGCAAGTTTTGAAGGTTATAAATGTTGTGAAATGGTAACGAAAAGGGAGAACACGTCCGTGAAAACAGGATGTAGTTACTGTTAATGTGAACGCACTACACCATGAAAGAAACCAAGGGACATGTCTAAAATTAAATATACACAGTGTAGATTCTACTCTAGAAGGATGAAAAAGCTCCCTCTTAAATGACTTCCCCCTCCGCAGCATATAATCTCGTTTGCAAACCTTGTGTGTAGGGGTTGGGTCATAGAATCACTAGGAGACTTAAACGCAAGGATATGAAAGTAGAATGTATCCGTTACGCATCCAAATTCCGAACTATTAAGCTCTTGCACTCTTCGGGCGTAGATGAAAAATTGAAAATAGCTAGAAAAGAATCTAATTCAATTTTGGAACGTTAACGTTAGTTACATTTTGTTAGTTTAAAGTTTCCACTGACGAATTTTTTAGAGTTTCAGAGACATGCTTTGAAGAATTTTTGAGAGGGACCAGACGGCAGAATAAAAACTTTTTCTTCTAATGGAATTACGAGCAATGGAACGGTCGAGGGTATTTTCTTACGTAAACTTAAGCTCAAATGTTATCTTGGTAAGGTAACTCTCGCATGAAAGTAACAATTAACTGCACTAACAATAAGTAAGAAGGGTACTACCGACGAAGCTAGTTTCAAAAAGTAATGTAGAGTCCTTTGGTAGATTTGAGCTCTTGTAGGAATTGTTTTGTTGATACTTAGATCTTCTTCCCTTGATGACGTCTAGTTGTAAAAACAAGACAAAATCATATTATTTGAGGACGATGTATGTATTTTCTTACTTTTTGAAGCAATGAACGTATCCACGTAAGTTGAAAAAATAGTCTATTATAGGAAGCAGTATCAAAAACATGAAATTATGACTTCTGAATTCTAACTTTGAATTTATCTCTCTTTTAACGTGTCCAAAACACACATATTTTATTTTAAAAAAAAGATAAAATTAAAAATAATGCATACATTAGCGAGCTCTATAGGCGTTAAGTAATGAATAATAAGTGTAGTTTTTTGGTCTTAAAATCTTTGCAGAATAGTGTGGCCCGGCATTTTTCTGCCATCCAGTTATTTGCATTATTTAGGCCTGATTTTCAGTGTTTTTTTTTTCCTTGTCTGTCAAGAATGTCTGAGTGTCTAAATGCCTTTAATAAAAGGAAAGTCTTAACTTGTCTCATGATTATAAAAAAAAAAAAAACCTAAATACATCAATGAGTAAACATAGTTTTTTGAAAAACACATTTTTTTGGCAAATAAAAATGATAATGCTTTCACTAATATTTTCAAGAGTTGATCAGTATATCGACGGCGTAAGTCCGCAATCACATATCTCGTTTGCGGTGTCTGAAAATCTCCGCCTCTATGTTATTCTTTTAAAGGAGAACAAATTGACATCATTCCTTGAAGTTTATGCAAATTTTCTTTGCACAGAGAAGAAAAATCACGGAAGTTTTAGAGAATTGCCGTCGAGTAGTTTTCCGTTTAAAGAATAAAGTATGACAGGAAGTCTGCGACGTCGCAGACCAAGTTATGTGATTGCCGACTTACACCGTCAATGCACGAATAAAAAAATCAATATTTTAAATAAACTATTAGAATTTTGATAATGGAGACAAATTTGAGAGAAATCTTAGGGTCTACACGGAGAAAAAAAACTTCGTGCGTGGGACCCGAAGTTTAGGTCATAGGGATCTCTGAAGTTTTCGGATTGAGCATCCGAATATTTTAGATCTAGCTGTCGAGGTTCGGATCACACATCTGAAATTTCAGTTCTTACATCTGAAGGGTTTCAGATATGAGAACCGAAGTTTTTCGGATAAGAAAACCGAAGTACTTCGGATGTAAGAACTGAAGTTTCGGATGTGTGATCCGAACCACGACAGCTAGATCTAAAGTGTTCAGATGCTCAATCCGAAAACCTCAGAGATCCATTTGACCTAAACTTCGGGTCCCACGCGCGAAGTTTTTTTCTCCGAGTACAGCCTAGAATGTAAGGAATTAGACAGGAAGTCGGCATCACGGTCGCTGACGACACAAGCACAGTTCCTCGCGTTCGGAGAGGCTAGGGAGTTAACGAGAAACCGGAGTTAAGGATTACTCGAGAAGGAGCAGGGAGCATGGAGCAAGGAGCAGGCAACGGAGCAACCACAGGAGACGCGACCGCGGCCGTGGCAGACAGCCCGCGACCAGGGTTCGCCAACCCTCCCCCTCCCTCCTCCTCCTCCTCCCCCCCCCGCAATCTCTAAACGCGGATTGGGAGGAGACCGGATCCGGGCAGATCTGGCTGCTGCGAAAAAACCTGATTCACTTTTGCACTGCACTCCGAGCAGGAGACATCAGGGCAATAATCCTGCGCTCTTGGTTCAAAACAGAGACAGGAGACCCTCCACTCGTACACTAAAAATAAAAATACATTGGATCTAGAGTCCAAACTCTTGAAAACATTGACAAGAAAAAGTACTCTTGATTCAATCAGATTTTTGCTTAAATTAAAAAGAAATCCGCTCAAATTAAGAGGCTCGGTTCTTGTATTAAGCAAAAATCCGATTGAATCAAGAGTATTTTTTCTTGCCAATGTTTTCAAGAGTCTGGACTCTAGATCCAATGTGTTTTTTTTTTTTAGTGTATCTCGGCCATGGTGGAAGTTTCTACTTTTGGGACTTCAACATTGAACTGTTAATTTACCTACATGGTTGATGTTTAACAACGTGTTGGCAGTTACGTTTTGCAAACAAGCTGAAGTTTAGGGAACTTGTTTGGCTCATGACGTCACCCGAAGCTCATCATCCACCATGTAGGTAGGTCAATGGCCGAAAAAAGAGTGAGGACTGTTGCTCCCTTATAAACGTCCATAAGAAAGTGTTGAATCCCCGAGAGTAAAAGCTTCCACCTGTCGCCAAGAGGCCAGTGGAGGGTCTCTTGTCGCTGGTTCAAAACATGAGGCTCAACATGAATCGGGCAGAGTTCGAAGGAAGGAACCGATCCGGATCAAATTGAGGTCGACAATATACTTTTGTATAACTTTTAGAAGTTCAGTACTAAAAATAAATACATTTGATGAAATTTTCATAACTATCTAATTACAGGTAATAGTCTTTAATTGAAAAGTTATGGAAGAGAAACTAAGAGATATACAAAAAAATCAAACTTAATTGAAACTAGAAAGAGGGGAAAATTGTCAGAGTTAAGAGTTGTATTCCTGACGAAACAAAGCTCACCGTGTTTTGAGTTACGTTCATAGCTCAGAAATTATCCATATACCTCATACCTTTCAGTGGCAGAAGCAAAAGGCACGTAACTCCTCGGAGAGAGCTAAAATTCGATGTTTATTCCGAATTCTCATACTTGTGAAAGAACTTCAATTTTGTAATTCGGTAGATTTCTGCGGAACTGAGCCCCCCGGCATGTAAAGGATTATACTTTTCCGTCACAAAATGAAGACACCTTTTTATAAAGACCTCATACGATAAACTATGAAACGATCATGGGTTCATGAAGTGGTGCCAAGTGAAAGAGACAGCTTTGTCAGCTTTGTGTACTATAGAAGTCACTTTTAAGCGTCACTTTAATTGTGTAAGTCAACACAGTGGCGCGACATGAATGACCAATTATCGATAGTTTCCCCTTTTGGAGGTACAGTAAAGAATCGATTATTAAGGTCTTCGTTGTGAGCACCCTGTTTATCGATCCTTTTACATAGATTTAAATGTCAGATCAATCTATATATCGCAAATATATCACGCCACTAATCGCAAAGCGGATCAATTCTAAAAGCCGATATTGACTTATGTAAGAGAAACAGAAGGGAGCTATCGGCTGTTTTTGATTTCGATTGATGATTTAGAGATACACAGGATTCTGAAGCTTAACCAGCTTGTGGATTACTGGGGCTGTTTGTTCTTCTCCTAATTTTCGCACGGAAACCTGTAAGCGGCCAAACCATGAATAAAATTCTGTAGTTAGCATTTTGAATGTCGTCTGGTGCTTTTTCATCGGATGAAAACTCATAGTGTAAAAGCGTATTTGCAATCAAGTACTTGACAGACTGATATGCATATTTATTTCCTGAAACAGAACAATCACAAAAACACATGAGTACTAAAATTATTGTCAATTTTTTATTATTTAAATTTTTACAAATTGTTTCAGTCAAATCATTCAATGCTATGATTAGAAATTCTATAGATTTTGGCTCATAACCGTAAATCAACTTTTGAGAAATTGCGAGAAATAGAATAAACTCTTTATGGCCTATGAATTAATGATTCAATGGGCAATAGAAGAATGCGAAAAGAGGAGAGTACAGCTATAGTTACCTGGACAATGTCTTGGACCATTCAGGAACGGAACGAACACACCTTTTGGCCTTTTTTGTTCGTTTATTTGTGAGAAATGATCAGGATAAAATTCGTTTGGTTTCTCCCAAAACGCGGGATCATGATGCAACACAAAAAGAATCGGCATGACACTGACTCCAGCTGGAATCGTCATTTTTTCTGAGAAAAAAGGAAGGAGGTGACAAAATTTTAATTATGGTGTTCTGATCTTTTTTTGACGGAATGGCGCTGTGTTTAAGTCAATTAAATTCTTTGGGCCACGGTCGGTCCCATTCTTAGAAAATACGTTTGTAACAAGTAAATTATCATATTGTTTACAAAGCTAACAGGAAATTTCAATATTATAAAATTTTAAAAAAAAAAACAATTAGAATTTGCATAAATAATTGGTTTTGATAAGAGAAACGAGGCTCTCCAAACGAACTGATTCTTACGAATCAACTTCACACTTTACTCTCTGGGACTGACTGACTAGGGAGGCTAAAAGTCAATCGCCTCCCAACAATCTGCTGCAGGGTTCCGAAGGGGCCGGGGCCCCGCGGCAATTTTCCTCCAAATTATTACTATTATTTCTCTGTAATTTTATTATTTTTAAACCCTTTTTAGTTTCTTTAAGACCCCATACTTCTTAAAATGTGAGTCTTTGAGACTTTAAAAGGCTCAAAAGACTTTAAGTGGACGTAAAGCTTCAAAATTACACAGGGAGACCCGGGGAGTTCCAGAAGCCTCAACAGTGATGAAAGGGCCTTCGCATACTGTATAATACAATTTGTAAAAAGTGTCAGTGATAACTTTGGGGCCTCAAAAGCGACTAAGGGGCCCCGAAAAATCAAAACTGTAACAATCAGACCAATCAACGCGATCCGCGAGACAAAATTTTTTCGAGGTTTTGCACCTGCATACTTATCTTCACTTACACGTCACCTTACACCCATCTCTAAATACGAATAACCGTATTTTTACGGTACGTATAAAGTCAATGAGATTAAAAAGCAGTAGAACCGAGTAGTTGAAGTAAATAAATCGAGCACTGGCATGAATTTTGTGTCATCAAATGTTAGATTCTTGTTTGCTATCGATTTTAAACATGTTCATACCATCGACTTGAAGATCCTCAACGAGAGCTCGACCAACAAAAGGGATGCCAAAATGCCGAAGGGTTTCTTTAACAACCATCTCCAAGTAAGTAAGTTTTGACACATCCTCTAGGGTAATCTCCAGTCCATTGCTAATCTCCACGATCTCTTTGTACGCTCTCTCTTGAATTTCGGGTCGTTGGGCAAAAATCTTAAGTATCCAGGCAGCAGTTGTGGCTGTTGTTATTGAGCCCTGGAATAATTATTTTCATATATTTCAATATTATATTACAACGATGTAATATTATTTTCTATAATTGTCATGTTAAGCACAACTCGTTCTGCTACTCTACTGGGCCAATATCCATGATTTTTGTTTGGTTGTCGATAGATGACAGTCCCTAGATGAGCCCACTCTATTCAGATTAGGTGGATTTAGCGTTATGTCTATTCTCTTTTTCTCTTCCTTACGCACATCTATTTTCACTGCTCAATGTAATTTACCGATGTCCTTTAAATCGATAATGTAGGCGTCCAAGCCTAAAATTGAGTAACTCGGTTGTTAATGTTTACACTTTAAACGGGAATATATATTTATCACGACTCAGCTAATTTTTTACCTCATAAAATTGCCACGAAACATAGCTTCTTGCTAAGTTAGCGAGGAAACAATCAGGGATTGGTTCGTTATTAAACATACTATTTCAAGCTTTCGAAGAGAATTTCTGAGGGGAGAGAAGTCTGTAATTTGAATGGTACCTACTATGCGTTATGCAAAACGAACTAAGAGTCTCGACAAATGTCGGCAAGTAAGTTTATTAACTAACGGTGCTCAATTTTCTCTCGCTTTAAATTATTGGTATCGATATAATAATATATACTATAGATACAAGGCATTTGTTACTGATGAGCTTACTTTTTGTACTCACCGCAATAAACATTTCGACTGTTTCGTCAACAGCGCGTTCGTTCGAGATGACCCCTGATTCTACACTATTGAGCAGGTTTTCCATAAAAATTGGCACTATTTCTGTAAAAATTTTCATTGAAAAAACAGTGCATTAAATATTATAAATAACTCTTCGTATTTGACAGTGCACACAAAAGAAAATCCAGCATTTTACAAAAGGAATTAGATTTTTGAGGTTTGGGTAACTTTCTTGCTAAAGCGTGGAAAGGATTCTAAATTATTTGACAAATAATGTAAGAGGAAAAAGTAGAGAAAATCTAGTAAGTAGGTTTTTGTTAAAAAGAAATTATTCTGACCATGATCAGAAAAAATGTTTACAATTCTCATTAATATTGATAACGGAGCTTAAAGTCTTAAAGGATCGCAGGGCCAGACTTGCCGCCCATGGAACGTCTGTATTCTGCCGCCCTCTCATCCTCATTCGTATTGGAAAATGAACAAAAACCATCAAGTGAACGTGCTAGCGGGGGAAGGGTAAATAAGACGCGTTTACTCGTGTTGAACACATGTTTTTGGAATGCCCTGTCACCACTACTAGCAAAAGTTAAATTTCGTAAACCTATCTCTGTGTGGAGAAGGCCTTCCATTCATGAGAAATGAACGAAAAAATTCTGAAAGAACAAACATGGAAGTGGCTTAATGATTTTAACTTCCGCCGCCACGCCGCGCAGACCGCACCATGTTTGGCGCAATGCGTGAAGTATTCACGCAGTCTTGTAGGCGCCATGCGTTTCACGCTAACCGCACTGTGTTTGGCGCAATGAGTGAAGTATTTATGCATTCTTGTAGGCGCTATCCGTTTCACGCTGACCGCAATGACCGCACTGTGGTTGATGCAATGCGTGAAGTATTCGTGCAGTCTTGTAGGCGCTACTATGTGTTACATGCCAATCGCCGCGCCGAGGGCTTCTCCTTTTCATCTCAAGTCCTCGTCATCATTGCTCTCTGCGCCGCGCCGTTCCAGGTCATATTGCGTGTTTGGTTTCTCTCTTAACTCGACTTATTAAAGGTACTGTCTCTTGGATCACTGAAAGACGACAAAATAAAAAATTACTATACTCTCAGGAAATGAGAGATCTTGTCGCCTTTTCTCGTTTGTAATTGGTTTGTCTAAATCCGATATTTTTTTATACCTACTTTTAAAAAAATTGAAAAATTTGCCGCCCTCTAGATTTGCCGCCATTAGCCACATGGGGGGCCACATGGGGTGCGGGGGTGGCCACATGGGGTGCGAGGGTGGCCACATGGGGTGCGAGGTTGGCCACATGGGGTGCGGAGATGGCCCTGAAGGATCGATGAAATTCTGTGAAATATTTTCAATAATCTTAGAATTAAAGGAATTCACAGAAACGAGGCGTTATGTTATTTAATTTTGTGTCAAAATTTAAAACAAGAGAGAAGTTGGGCCACGTGAAATGCAGTTTTGCTTATTCCGGTCGTGTTAACTAATCCGAATGCGCCTCACCCAAGCTGATATGCAATATAAACTCCTTCGAAGGCGGAGTAAATGGAGTGAAGTAATGCCTTCAATCATGAGGCTGTAGGCAAAACAAGATCCATACAAATTACAATAAAGGACAACATTCCGGAATTTGAAAAGGAAGTAGCCAAGACATTTTTAAACGAGCGCGATTTTTTTAGGAATGTATTTTACCGATGCAATATACAATTGTATTTTTTTTAGAGGAACAACATAATAGATCGTTTTACCAGCTGTGTAGAACAAGGGCGCTTTTGCTCGAACATGGAACAAAAACTAGGAACATTCATGAACATGGAAAAATTACCTGAATTTGTGTTTGACAGCCTCGTCTCCTCTCTGTACTTAGCTCGCAGTTCAATCATCTAAAAAAATAAAATCATATCATACTCTATAATATAAAATTATAAGCTTAATGAACGTAACGCTTAAGAACTAAACTCTGGGTGTTTTCTCCACCCCTTCCACCGCACCTCCCTTCCTTGCGCATTCTGAGTCCACTCAATTCTCTACCCCTTCTCATGCAGATCTCTCACTCCAACCCCGTTTTTTTCTTCCTGCTTTTCGCACGAGAAGCTCAAAATATGAAATGTACTTCACGACTTCATTACTTTTGCCTGAGTCAAATTCAAGCTGATTTTGGTCATTAACGTAACTCTAAGCGATAAAAATTAATGACTACATAGTTGTGGAGAGAATGGCAAGTAATGGCAAGTAAAATTTTGGCGGGCATTTTAAGGCACCGTGAGCACGCGTTTTTTTTTTTTCATAATATTGCAAATTACGAATGGAAATTGTTAACGTGATTTTCTCAATCGAAAAAATTGATTATCGTCTAGCTGAGAATAATGTACTTAAATTATCCTTAAATAAAGTAATTTAGGTACATGGTGAACTTACCTCCTTGGCCAAATCCCGCATTCCTTGGACAAGCCTCTGCAACGCCTTTTTCTTACCAAGTAGAGTATAAATCAAATCTGGCTGCAGAAGGAAGTTGAATATCCTGGTATGAATCATTTCAGATGACCTGAAAAAATCAGTTAATTATAATTTAATTAAGACTTCTGCTTCATCTACAGTGACGTATTCGACATAAAATGGCCAGGATCTAGAAGGAAGCGCGCCCTACGGAGATGAGGACCACGGGATCTGAATTTCTCTCTGTCCAGAAAGTTTGAAAATGAATTATTAAATTTATTATTAGAGCTTATTGTAAAAGTATCCACATTGAAACAAAAAAACTTCGAAACCTATTATCTCAATTTATTTTTCCAACTAGAAACTAGTGAAGGGGCCAGTCCGCAGATTGTAAATGATACAGACTCCTACTATTTAACACGCAATTTTTGACGCAATTTTTCCAATTCTGAAGAAATAAAGAAAAACTAGGTTGAATCATACGTGGAAACTATACTTTTTCTTGCAATAATAACAATAGGTAGGAAAGATCGTAATAATGCAAATTACGCGTAGAATTTTTCTGATTCTAACTTTGATTTGTTGTTTGCAACTTTTTATTCAATCTCGATTCGTACAAAAAAAATGCATTCATAAGAGATAGTTATTCTATGAAATGATGCTGTGTTAGATTTTTAATTAATTAGGTACTCACTTCTCTAAATTTGTGGAGAGAAACACCATATTTCTTTTCTGTATCTCCATTCGGCATCCCATCATATTCTCTGAAAAATCGAACCGTAATGAAATAATTTCATTCGGGTGCCTCAACTTCAATAGTAATTTACACCGAAAGCAGGAAAAAAATAATGGGGGAAAAATGTAAAAAATAACAAAATTTTAGGGGAAAATATCTGAGGCTTTTACAGAGACGAGAAAGAATGAAAGTAATGATGAATAAATATTTTGAAGAGATATGTATTGAAGAAAGGAAAAAAGAGAAGAGCATGATGAGAAGATATGAAAACTAATTCACTAATGTCCATTTAGTGTGTGACAAAACTTGAAATTTGAACTCTGAGGCCTTAGTTGCTCAGGCACAGCTTCAGGATAAACAAATATTACTACTAATGTTTCGTTCTCTTCTTATTTTTCCCCTCTTTTGAGCGGTAAAAAATAGAGTTTTTTACATGTAGAAACAGACATCCCTCTGCAACTTCGGAGCCATGTGTATTGATTTATTGTTCATTTTCAAAATTCAATTTTTCTTCTCATTATCTAGCTTTTGTTCAATTTCCTTGAAATAATAATGGAAAAAGTTCCTCACGGCTCATTAAAAAAGGGAAAGCAAAAAAAAATATGAATTTCAGTAAAATCATACCACAAACGAAGTCTATCGTGCACAGGTGAACTGGAGCGAATAAGTCGACCATTTTCTCACCATCAGCAAACTCGTTTAACTTTTCAATGAACGTCTTCGTATGATAACTAAAACTGGCACCGAATGAACTTAAAACGTTGGTCCGAAAACTAGGGTTGATGGTCTTCCTTATTTTACGCCAACTGTCTCCTATAAATCATAAAAAAGATGGTATTCGTTGCTTCACGTGCTCTGCAAGATTAAGGAACATGAGGGGAAAAGACGTACGTGTAACATGTGCCTTAATAATCTAAATAAATTCAAGAGATCGTCTTTTATTCATAAGAATTTGTACTTCGTTATTTGTATTAATCAATTTGCAAAATGCACATCATTCCTCACATATTTACAATGATGAATTGGCTCAGATTTGCTAGTGGCAGGATAAAGCTAAGAGTGTATTCAAAGACAAATGGTCCATGTCCCTCTTTAATATAAACAAATAGCTTCCATCTCCAACTTGTATAATAGTGTATTCAATAATGTAGATGGTGTATGTATTTAGTATCCTCATAGATACTTACACCAGCTCAAATATGTAACAAAAAGATCGATTTTCTCCTGCCATCTGGATGTTTGAATTCGAGTGAAGATATAAAGTTTGATTTGCTCCAGGTAGAAACTTAACGTTTGAAATATACCTAAAATTCAATGTCAGTTATTTTTAAAGACATTGCTTGGTTAGAGTTCAAAATAATCTTACCGTTCGCACAAAAAATTCCGGATCCATGTGCCTCAAAGTAGTCGTACAATTGCGTTTTGTGAATATTTTGGCTACTGCTTAGTAGTGCCTGGAAATAACAGACAATTATACTTTGTTTCTATTTTTCGACTGTATATTTAATGAAGGTTGTCGCAGGGAAGGACACATCAGATCAGATTATACTGAATGTACTTACGTTGTATTGAAAGGAGGAAAAGAGGGTAAAGAGTGAAACGATTTTTAAGACATTTTTTTTTACTGTTCCAAATCTTACAATTTTATATATGTAGGAAATGCTTGGTATTGAATAATCTGAGCGAAAGCAGCGGTGAAAGTTTTTCTGCTCGGAGGTATAAATAAAAAGAAGAAAAAGAAAGGAAAAGTAATATTTTAATCATCTAAATGTTGATACCTCTCTCAAATGAAAAATAATAAATTAAGATAAATAGCATGATAACGTTCACTGTTAGAATGATAATAATAATAATAATAATCAGAAATTGAAAAGAGTTTGCAAATGGAGGATAGTTACGATACTCACACTTATAACTTTGGGATCACCAGTAATGAACCACGGCTCATTTTTGATCCAATAACAACCATTAGGATATTTTTCCATTTGTTCTCTAAGTACTTCACACAAATCTGAAAATTTTAAGAAGTTATAATTGATTGATAACGAAAACCCTCAAAAACGGCAATTTTAATCATTATTTCTGAAGGTAAATTTGATGATTTGACCCTTCAAAAGTCCGAATTCTCTGACTTCATACTCGCACTTACCGGTGCAAAGTCTAGTATTTCAAATTATTTCAAAGTGCTTGATCGACACATTGCTCTGTGGGAGTACTAATTACAGATTTTCTTTTTTCTGAATGAGTTGCTAATTGTCATATGAGTTGATATATTTTTTTAAGTTTGGAAATGTCTTGTTCTGAATAACCATGTACGGCAAAGTTTTCACTAAATGGCGTGGCAGCAATTCCGCATTCTTGCCTTTGCTCAAATGTTAGTCATGAGGAGCATGATTTTAAAAATCGAAACAATTCAAAAGAGGAAGTTAAGAGTCGGCGGCAGTGATAGCACTCGTAGTATTGTGTGCTTAAGCTTCAACTTACTTTGATCGGTGATTTTTAGTGCAAAATAGGCACTTCCGATAAGGGGAAACGATGGCGGCCCTGGCATGGTTTTCATAAATTTGTAAATTTTTCGATGCTTCCATCGTTGTTTGAAAAAAATAACAAGCAGCATCGTTAGCACACCGATCCACAATAACAAATTCGCTTTGATTTCAAGTGACGCTTCCAATAATTTCATCTGTGGAAAAAAAATGGGTCACACATGATGACGCGTCATGAGCCAAATTAATCCCTATGATATCATTATGTTACATTGTTACGGGACAAAGAGCCTCCCAAAAAAGAGGCTGATTTTGGCCCCTTTTTAGGTATTCGATTCGACCATCGGACCAAGGTTTAAATGGAAGCTTATATTAACAGAAAACTCAGGAAAAAATTTCAAGATGAGTATAAAAACCGTTTTCGAGTTACGGGGGGGCAAAGGGGTCAAAATCCGGCCTAATTTTTTGCTGTTTTCTTGAAGAATTGATGCATTGCTGGGGTTCTTATCGTTGTTTACGCATGTGTAGCACATCGATTCCTACGTGTTTTTACACGTAAAATCGATTTTTAACGTTGCCGAATCGATATACTGATCAGTTAAATCGATTTTGAACGATTTTTTAAGGAAAATCGATGATTTTTCAGGATCGAAATTGTTTATTTTCGATTCATGAATTAATAAATGCTCCTAAAATGACTGAAGCACACCGAACCCTACGTATTTTGACACGGAGAATTGATTTTTGACGTTGACGAGTCGATTTATCTATCGTTTGTATCGAATTTTTGCGATTTTTTACGGAAAATCGACGACTTTTCGGAATTAAAATCGGGTTTGCTCCATCCAAGATCGAAAATATGTATCCAACATGATTGGAGCACATCGATTCTTACGTATTTCTACTCGTTGAATCGATCTATAACCTCGAAGAGTCGATATATCGATCAGTTGTATTGAATTTTTGCGATTCTTTGAGGAAAATCGATGGTTTATCGGGATTGAGATCGGTGTTTCTCCATCCGAGATCGGAGAAAAGTATACCCTTTATGATTGGAGCATATCGATTCTTGCGTATTTCTACACGTAGAATCAATTTTAAACGTCGACGAGTCAATATATCGATGTGACATACACAACTCTTGCGATTTTTTACGGATATTCGATGGTTCTTTTGGATTGACATTGGAACAACTTACCAGACATGACTGGAGCACATCAATTCTTTCGTGATTATTCTCGAAAAATCAAATTTTTGAAGTCAACGAGTCGATATATTGACTAGTCATATTGAAGGTTGACGAGTCGGTTTGGGGATCTGACAAATCAATTTTTTGAACCTTAATCGGCGTGCTCCGACCATGTCAGGTGCATATCTCCACCCTCGGACCGTAAGTAACCGATTTCATTCCTGATCGAAAAAATTGTTTCCCATAAAAATCGCAAAAAGTCAATTTGACCGGTCAATATATCGACTCGTCGACTTCAAAAATTGATTTTGCGAGAATAAAGGTTATAATATAGTTATAATTTATAATACGAAATAATATAGTTGTTCCAATGTCAATCCAAAAGAACCATCGAATATCCGTAAAAAATCGCAAGAGTTGTGTATGTCACATCGATATATTGACTCGTCGACGTTTAAAATTGATTCTACGTGTAGAAATACGCAAGAATCGATATGCTCCAATCATAAAGGGTATACTTTTCTCCGATCTCGGATGGAGAAACACCGATCTCAATCCCGATAAACCATCGATTTTCCTCAAAGAATCGCAAAAATTCAATACAACTGATCGATATATCGACTCTTCGAGGTTATAGATCGATTCAACGAGTAGAAATACGTAAGAATCGATGTGCTCCAATCATGTTGGATACATATTTTCGATCTTGGATGGAGCAAACCCGATTTTAATTCCGAAAAGTCGTCGATTTTCCGTAAAAAATCGCAAAAATTCGATACAAACGATAGATAAATCGACTCGTCAACGTCAAAAATCAATTCTCCGTGTCAAAATACGTAGGGTTCGGTGTGCTTCAGTCATTTTAGGAGCATTTATTAATTCATGAATCGAAAATAAACAATTTCGATCCTGAAAAATCATCGATTTTCCTTAAAAAATCGTTCAAAATCGATTTAACTGATCAGTATATCGATTCGGCAACGTTAAAAATCGATTTTACGTGTAAAAACACGTAGGAATCGATGTGCTACACATGCGTAAACAACGATGAGAACCCCAGCGATGCATCAATTCTTCAAGAAAACAGCAAAAAATTAGGCCGGATTTTGACCCCTTTGCCCCCCCGTAACTCGAAAACGGTTTCTATACTCATCTTGAAATTTTTTCCTGAGTTTTCTGTTAATATAAGCTTCCATTTAAACCTTGGTCCGATGGTCGAATCGAATACCTAAAAAGGGGCCAAATTTTGGGAGGCTCTTTGAGATCTTGGGTGCAAAAACATTTGAAAGGAACATCCAAGAAAAAACTGGACAGCATAGTTCGCACGAAGGTTTTTGGCCGAGGCCCTCTATTATTTAGTCACCTTGAAAGACGATACAAATCGAAATTTCGCACATTCTCTGAGGATTTACCGAGGCACTAGACAGTAATGAAATAGATTTACTGGAAAATTGAAATGTATTGAACAGTGATTTAAACACGTTGTTATCTATCATGATTTTGATAAATTATAAATTCAAGGATCCTTATGCTTTTATTTTTAAAGAGTGGCTCAGTTTCTGTCACATGTAAAAATGATAAAAATTTGATTTCAACGCTTTAAATTATCATACGTTTATTCACATTTTTTTATCTCATTTTTATTTACAATGACTAATCTAAATCCAAATGTTGGCATCAAAACTCACATAACTGATGACTCCGATTCCCATCATAAGCCGCAATTGAAAAAATTTCATTTTACACATACATATATATGTGTCGTTCTGAAAGATCTTTTAACAATTGATTTTCGAGCGACCTTCATGGATTTCTAAAATTAAATTTACAACAGAAAAATTGTAATTAACTTCAATATTACATAAAGTTTCGGTGGTGTTATTTTATCTCTTTTCTAAAATATAAAAAAAACTAAGCGATAAAAGATTTATAAGACGTAGTATAAATGTACACACACGCAAATGATCAATTTTAATCATTATTAAACTAATTAGGAATAGAATTGTGAAAAAAAAATGGACAATTACCTTCTTCGAAGTCAGAAAAGTCAAACAACACAAAAACACGTTGTACAACTCACTCCGTAACTTAACATTAACTCTAAAGATCACAGATCCACCGATTCAAGCCACTTAATAAACGCATACCAAAGACTGAAATTTTGTAAACTGAATTACCAAAATAGCTCGGATTTCGTTCCTTGAAAAATATCCCCCACCCTTCTAAAAAGTTTCATGTACGTTATGAAATGTTGATCAGTTGAAAATAACGGATACGGTCACGATTATCCTCTCTCTGAAGGAAAATATATTCATACTAAATGTGCGCGAATGAAAATTAAAAGCGATTTCTTAGACAATTTTTGATGTATGGGTAAAATGGAAAGGTGAACCAGACAAGAGAGGTCATTGAAATATTTGAAACAGGTTGAGGTTTTCTTACGGTTTGAGCATCGTTTGATCGGAACAGGTGGATTATGAAGTAATACCGACACTTTAAAAGCTATCGATAAGCCGAAAAATACTCGTAGTAAGGCACGGGAGGTGGAATGAAAAGCACGGGGTTTCCCAGACAAAGTTGAGACAGGCTTTTTACAAACAGGAAAAATCGTGGATGAAACGAGTCGGCATATTAAAGAGTGTTGAACTTTAGATGCTAAATTTGAAATTTCTTGGAGGAATGATTTGATTTGTCTGAGTATGAGCATGTTTTGAGATAATTTACATAAAGAATTCGCTTTAAAAGCTGTGAGAGATCCGGCGGCGCGGCGAGGTACGAATGATCGATTATCGATAAGTCCCCATTTTAAGCTGTGGTCAATAATCGATTTCTAAGGTGTTAGTTGCGAACACCCTATTAATCGATAATTTTCCGTAGGTTTAAATGGTATATCATTCGATATATCGCAAAAAACGCCACACTACACTGGAGAAAAACACATTGGGTCCAGAGTCCAAACTCTTGGAAACATTGACAAGAAAAAATACTCTTGATTCAATCAGATTTTTGCTTGAATCAAAAGGAAATCCGCTCAAATTAAGAGGCTTGGTTCTTGATTTGAGCTAAAATCCGATTGAATCAAGAGTATTTTTTCTTGTCGATGTTTTTAAGAGTCCGGACTCTAGATCCAATGTGTTTTTTTGCGTCGAGAAGGAAAATCGCGGAAGTGTTAAAGAATTGACGATAAGCAGTTACCCACTCAAAAATTGAAATATGACAGGAAATCTGCAACGATGCAAACCAAGATACGTGCTATAGGAGTTTCACTGTTGATATGATTCCAGTTCACACGTATTAGTGAAAATATGACTTATTGACTGAATTACAGCATAAGAAACCCGGTAAACGTATGAAGAATTTGAAACAACATTCTTCTTACCATTTCAAGCACTTCTGTTTTTCTGACCGTTTTTTTTTTTTTATTTTTCTCCTGCATCGAGCCTGCTTGCTCAACTCCTTTTTTGTGGCCTTCCTCTCTGTTTTTCCTCACTCACAATCTTTCTCACATTTTTGCTATTCCGCAAACTTTTTTTCTCTCGTCATGCTGTCTTAAAAGGGACGGAAGCTTAAATGAGATTCCTGAACGGGATTTTAAGAGGTAGTACCCTAGGAGCCTCTATGCTTCAATCACCTCAATGCTGTTATTTGCCAGATTTTAAAAATGTTTTTGAGAGACTAGATGCAAGGAAAATGCCAAGGGATGAAGTACAAAATGGAAATAACGAGACAAATTTTTCGCCATTTGCTGAAATAAAGTATCAGAGGATCCATAAATTAGAAATATTTTTTGTTAATATATAGTACGATAAATTTTCAAGCTTTCATTAAAGGACTTAAATACCTAATATACCTCACTCAAGTCAGTGTTAACACAATGATTTCTGGTGACTAATTACCAGAATACGCCCAACCAATGTAATTTTAGAAGCTGTTAGTAGCTTTTTGTAAAACTTTAATCGAGCGTGTATTTTCAAAGAATGACATTGAGAACTTCCTATGAGCTGCATTGCAAAAATGGCATTTAAATGCCGCATGACTTCCGACAGAAATATATGCTGTCATATGCAAGAGACAACGAAGTTTTATAAATGCATGCAGGCTGTTAAAATTCAAAAAGATTAACATCCCACAGAGACCTTGATGAACATATTGACAGTCGCACTGAATACGACTTGTAAATACACAGTAAATGTGCATAATCTAAAAATAATTTATGTCACAAGAACTGAAGCAAACATGTCGACTAAACTGTCATTCATAAGTTTCTTCGTTGTAATCGACGAAAATAAAGCAAATTGAGCTACATCATCGATTTTGTTAAATTAATCTTTAGATATTCAACTTTCAGACCTCAAAAATTGAAACCATTATCTTAGAATTCCAAAGAGATTTTGAGATTCCCCACTTCATATCGACGGTGTAAGTCGGCAATCATATGACTCGGTTTCCGACGTCGCAGACTTCCTGTCATACTTTATTTTTTAAACGGAAAATTACTCAACGGCAATTCTTTAAAACTGTCGTGATTTTTCTTCTCTGCGCGAAAAAAATTCTGTATAAACTTCAAGGAATGATGTCAATTTGTTCTCCTTTAAAAAAATAACGTAGAGGCGGAGATTTTCAGACGCACCGCTAACGAGTTATGTGATAGCCGACTTACACTGTCGATATGTTCATAGTATCCCTGAGGGCAAAATCAGGGTAATTTTAAATTTTATCTTACGATGAAAGTTTATTAAAATATTTAGCTTTTAAGATACGAAAGGAGGTCATGAAATATTCCTTTGCTAAGCCTCTATCCTGTGATGTCTGGCAACCTTGATTCACTCTCGTTTGAATCTTGTCAATGGCTGATTTCTATTTGTTTCAGAATCCTGTGCAATTTTTTTAAGGGAAGGGTGAAATGGGACTCATTCATTAAAACGCATTATTTTAATTAATTTTAAATACACTGCTTTACCACGGTTTTGAATTTTCATTCTAGAATTTTACTCAGGGAGAGACTCATGATCCCAACGCAAAACCAGGAACTTTGCAAATCTGAAAACAGTTTCCGAACTTGAGCGGCCGCGTCGGTATATTTATCTTTCATCTTGATGAGCCTCGTCCCAACATCACCATATAATTCAGGTATTGAAATGAGCCGCCGCGAAGACATGCCAATGTGGCAACTTAATTTCGAGCTGATATTTTACTCACGTAAAGTCAGATATGTTCTACGCCCGGCCTTTCATTTATATTCAGGCTTGTGCAGAAAACGGCAGAGCCTGTTTCTATGCCGCGTCGCGTGGAATAATTTTCTAGGCTTCCGAGAGAATTTTTTTCTCGCTCCCATGAGAAAAGTGCTCGGGCAGTCCTGGCATTGGTCACACAAGGCGGACATGTCAAACGAATAAAAAAATTTACTGGAAAAATGGGCTGGGGACGCTCCTTTACTCGGGAGAAAAAAGTTCGACTCCTTTTTCGGACTTTATTCGAACTGCATTCTTCGGGGTTGGTCGTCTTGCTCTTCAAATAACCTTGCAGAGGCGGACCCAGCAATTTGGCAACACCGGATTACCTCCATTTAAACCTATGCTAAATAATCGATTCTTGTCGGAGCACCTGGACCCTCCAAGGATCGATACATTTCCATAGGTTCAAGTGGAGAAAAGACAATATTGCCAATTTACTAGACCCGCCAATGCCTTCGTGTGCTCGAAAAGTTATGGGCTTAATTTGAACCACAAACCAGTTATTTGGAACCAGTTGACTAGACATTGCAAAGAAACGAACCACCTGACTCCTTACCTAAATATTATACGCTAGTGGCAAAGCGTGAGTGATCGATTATTGATATTTCCCCCATTTGAAGCATGGTGAGGTATCTATTTTTAAGGTGCTCGTTGCGAACACCTTGTTAATTGACAATCCTTTTCCATACGTTTAAATGGCAGATCAATCGATGTATCGCAAAGCACGCCACGTAACTGTTATATGCCTATTTTTTACCAGTGATTCAGAAGTTTTAGGTTTGACTCTTAATTGAAATTAAAATAATAAATTTTATCGTACCAGGCTCTCGAATATTTGTTAAAGATATGAACTAGAATTGATGTTTATTACGACTGCGATAGATTCTTACCCTTTGAGCTTTTATGATTGTCTAGGATATAAGCTCACGAGAAGAATGGAACAATGAATTTATACAACTTCACTATCTGAAGTCTAAGGAACTTAAAGGGGGAAAATCCACTCTGTTTTTAATAAAAATAATGAATAAAAACAATGCAGCACATAAAGGAAGACTTCACATTTCAATTAATGTCGATGCAATTTTAATGAAACTTTTCTTTTCAACTTCAACACCTTTTAAGAACCAAAGAACGCACAGGAAAGCGTGGAGACTTAAACGCCAGCGTAGAAAAATAAACCATTTCACGGCATGACAACTATCTATTCATCCATTCTAGCTGTCCATGCTATGATAGTCATGTTGAGAAACTCTCATAATTATAAAATGTAGCCAAAATAAGATAATAATTCAAAACACTAGAAGCAGATTTGAAACTCCAACTAAAAATTATGAGTGCATTCCACTTAAGGTTTGGCTTTATTATTTACGTCGTTTACTTTTAATTACTAAAAAATTATTACCACTAAAAAATTGGGTGGGTTCGAAAGTCAGGATAAAATATTTGCTAATTTTTACAATAAGTCGGTGTCAGTCAAGTAGATTTATATTTCCCGTCTCCTCTCACCTTTAAACAGGTTTCAAATGTAAATATTGTTGTCGCAAAGAAGCAGCTGATTACTAATGCGTTTTCATGTACTTGGTCTCCCACGCATTGAAAGAACAAATTTTTAATTCAAACGTCTTCTTCGATACAGTATAACGTAAAGTGATTTAGGGATTTTCTTATTAGATAAACCACACCCCTATGTATACCACACAGAAACGACGTAAAATCATCGTGGTTTCGTTGACCCACAGGGGCCGTCATCGGTGGAGAAATATTGCCTTTTACGGGTATTTTTTTATGGGTGATTAAGTAACCCGAAAACTTTCTTACTCGCACAGATGATAAATAGAGTGCATCTGCCTGGTGATAAGTATCTGATGTTTCGTCGAAGGATGTTGGTGGCAGGTGGATTTTTGGTTAAAAAAAAGGTCACATGCCCTCCGGCAACCAAGAAGGTGCAGCATTAGAATTTTGCTCGAGAGCGAAGCCCATAATTCATCGGCTCCGAAATATGGTAGCAAATGATTCCTCATAGCGATCATCATTCAAATAAACTAACAAAGATACGGATCAGTGATATTTCCTTGGCCTCTTGACTCAGTTCCGGGAAGGCCGTACATTTGCGTGAGGAGTTTCAAACTTAAATATGCTGAAATGCAGGCAGTAATTCTATACGATGGTTCACGGTAATATCGTCTCACTCATATGTTTTATTTATCTAAAAGCATTTAATGGCATTACATACCTCCACATTTTAAAATTCTTCATAAATGTTATTTCTCTTGGTAAAAAATGTTTCATTCCTCTTTTTTTTGCATTACCTCTATCCTTCCCACTTCAATCTTAAGGCGAACCAATACATTTCCGATTTCAGACAGTCTGAATGATCTGAAGCGCATCTTATCAGCATTGCAGATCTGTCGAGTTAACCTTGACTGTTAAAAATGTGCCTGGTGATTCTTGGATGTTGGCTTGATTGCCCTTGGAGTTGCATTCCCCGGATGAACAGAAAACTGCATGCGTGGGCAATCAAACTAGCATGTAGAAATCACTAGAAACATTTTTAACAGCCATTTTTTCTGTATTGAATATGCAAGAAACAAAAATGGTCCTCTATTCAGTCCTTAAGACTTTGAATGCCTTGATCGTAACTTAGTAGAAAGTTAAAATTATTAAAATAAAAGGCGAGTTTTTAATGATTTCATCACATAGAATTTATTCTAAATAATCAACCGGAAATTGAGTGTAGCCCTTTTCCGGTGTAGGAGGCAAAGCCTTACGCAATCGCCTTCTGGGTGTGAGGGCCGGGGTTTTTGGATGGGGTTGGGGTAAGGGGAGAGGGGGGGATCAGGAGCACCGAGATCGGTCCAAGATAGAGATGAACCTCCGGTATAATTTAAAGTGGGAGCCGTCATTGAGGAGATGTGTCAGCTGTACCTCGCACTTTGTCAGGAGCCAGAATTTCATTCTGAGTGTGGCTGTGGAGGGCCGCTACCATCCTAATCTGAGCTTCCCCTGAGTTGCCGTCTTGAGCAGATGGTCTCAGAGAAAATCAAAATGATTTATTTCCACGTGAGATAGAAACATGTTAACCACGTTTAGAAAAAACATTTCTATTTGAAATTAAAACATGAAAGAACATCCTCAAATATTGCATGCAGGTAGCTCGAGCACCAAACTCAGGCTTTCACGAATTCCTATTTTTGACAAGGAAAATGTTTCATAATACTGTAGATGCCGTCTTCCTGTAGTTCAGTGGTTGTAGCGCTGGCTCTATAATCAGGAGGTCCCGAGTTTGATTCCCGATTAAGCGACCCGAGTTTGTTGGTCCCTAACAATTGTTGCCCGGGGCTGATTGGTAAGCGGGGATGGCGGGAGGTGAGAGGTTATGACTGAAAAGCGCACACTGAAAAAAAAAGCATCACAATTTCAGCTATACTCCTGGCTGAGTTTGGCGCCAGATATAAGAGTAGTTGCACTATCCAGACGTATGGTTAGTCCAACCACACTTTCGGCAGATTCAACCGTGTGCCTGTGCCTCTGACTGGTGCAACAACTCTCATATCAAGCGCCAAAATCAGCCAGGAGTAAAGTTCGGAATGTGATACTTTTTTCTATGCAGGATCACCTCCTTGGAGGTATTTGAAGTGTATTAGAATAAAGTGCGCGTATTGATGCTAAAAGGAACTAGAGACGTTGGGAAATATGGGGAGTGCTCGGAAAAGCTGCATAAGGAACAATGTAGAAGTGGGGGAAATTCCTTCAGACAAAATGGAAAAGTGGGGTCTTACATAAAATCAAGAGGAGCTAAACGCCAAAATATGCTAAATCATGAGCCTTGCGCTTGTCAAAAGAGCGTTGTGGATAGGGCTCAAGAGTCAGAGAAGGACCAGTCGATCCGTCGTTGCCGCTGACGTCACTGGTGCTTTTTACCTCCCATTCGTTCTTACGGTCATTAACTAACAAGCACACCCCTTCCTTCCCACCCTATTCTAGTTTCTTTTAGCATAAAAGCAGAGACAAGAGCCCTTCCACTCGTATCTTGGCAATGGTGGAAGCTTTTACTTTCGGGACCTCAACATTAAAGTGTTGACATGGTCGATTTTTAACAACGTATTGGCAGTTTCGTTTTGCAAACAAGCCGAGGTTTGAGAAACTTGTTTGGCTCATGACGTCACCCGAAGCTCATCATCCACCATGTAGGTAGGTCAACAGACGAAATAAGAAGTGTGAGTGATGACTGTTGCTCCCTCCATAAGAATTGTTGAATCCCCGAAAGTAAAAGCTTCCACCAGTCGCCAAGAGGTCATTGGAGGGTATCTTGTCTTTGCTTTTAGCATAAAAGTGTCCAATACTTTACTCAGTGGTCCATTGGGGTAATGTATGCCCTGAAGAGAAACAAAACGAGATGAACTCATCTTCACACACTCGACAACGTCGGTGGGAGCCGGAGGTCCTGTTGGCCGTGGGCTCTGTGTATGCGGCCAGCGGTCTCGGTCTCCAGCCACGGAGGGCCCTCTGAAACCGGGGGANGGGGGGGGGGGGGGGGGGGGGGGGTGAGCTGCTCTCGGCTCTGTCTGGAGTCAGCGTCCGCTGCGCGTTGCACTCGGATGCTGGGTGCGCGGCCTGGGCCCAAGTCGGGGTCCGGGGTCCTCCTGCTCCTGCTACTCACATTCCGATGCATTCAACTTTCCTCCTCGAGCTGTCTGCGTCTCCGGGGCCCGAGATCCGCCACGCACCGCACCGCCCCAATTTAGCCTTCGTCCAGCTCCAGGAGTTTTCCTCTCCCCTACGAGCTTTGCCGCTGCTCGAAGTCCGTGCCCCTGCCTCGGATTGAGACTTCATCAACTCGGGGACAAGGGATGAGTTAAGTCGTCTCAATCAATACAGAGCCCAAGCGCATTGTAATGTCTCTGTTGTAAACTTTTGTGCGAGCGAGATAAGGGTTTGTTTCTGATGGAAGAAGACTCAAAACTTTATCACACACATATCATATTTGGTAGTGGTTCGATGTATCGTTTGGTTCAAAACAATAGAACATAACCTCAAACGATGATTTCAAAATTCCTAAAAATTTCACTTTTCATTGCCATTTGATACTCGAAAGAATAAAAATTCGATCACGAATGAGTCGTTACATTGGATTTTTAAATTAACTTTTGAGGCTGTTTACATATTGAACCAATCTATATACAATCTCGCCTGTTCGTTGTATCAAATAAGATCTATTTTAATTCAGCAAAATCTATGTGAGGAATAGACTCATTTTGTAGCTGCTAGCTTCAAAATGTATACTCTGAGACAAGAGACCCTCTATTTCTATCTTGGCAATGGTGGAAGCTTTTACATTCGGGACTCCAACATTCAACCTCGAGTTCGGGACTTAGGGTGATGACTGTTGCTCCCACATAATTGTCCATAAGGATTTGTTGAATCCCCGAAAGTAAAAGCTTCCACCTGTCGCCAAGAGGCCAGTGGAGGGTCTCCTGTCTCTGCATTTTTCAGCTTCATGGCGTCCACTAGATCCTCCGGGGATCTTGTGCATCGGGGTATTGTGTTGCGTCTAAAAGTATTGTAAAATACTGATAACACGAGTGATTTGCCTTAAGGGTGACGGTCTGGGGAGGGGAACTTCCTTCACGACACCTCGGTTCGATAACCCGAGGAATTTCTCGTATGGATCGAGCACGCTCTCAAGGAAGTGGCGACGACGCATAGTGTTCCCCTTGGCACGGTGGCGCACCTGGCGGATGGTCCAGAAATCTCCAAGATTTTCCTATTAACCAGTGTAAAAAAAAGAGATCTTGCATGCGATTTGACTACCTAGCACGGCGCGGCGGCGTGTCTCGCACGGCGGCGATTAATTAAACATGCTCGATAGACGAGGGACGAGGCCAGAGTTGCCAAATTGTGAGCGTAAATCGACTCTTTTACATTATTACTGAAGAGAAATGATTTATGGGTCGGCAGCAATGAACGTGGTGGGGTGGAAACAATGTAAAAGAAAAAGATAGAACCGACGGCTTTGACCATGGCCTCAGCCCGGTTGACAGTGGCCCATTATCCGGCTCGGCCAGCAGCTTCCTTTGAGCCTGAGCGGCCCACGGGGGCCACGGGTCTCAAGAATCTCGAAAATCCTTAATGAAAAGTTCTGAATGGGGCACCTCGTTGCCAGTTCTGAGGGTCATCGCCCACGCACGGTGTCGAGGTGTATGAAAAGCAAGTGCAGATGAATATGGTCTTCTTTCTTTCCGTATGGGCTCTTGAAGCGATGATAAGCAAAAATATTTGCAGATATTCAAACACATGTACACATTTCAGTTCAAATTAGCAATGAAATGATACTTATAGGTCAGGTCGTCTTTAAAAGTGACATTACACAAAAAGAAGAGTAGCATGCGTAAACATTGGTATAATATTTGAAATGCTTTGAGGATTTCGTCTACATTTTATGATTTAATGTTTTGATTTTCGCTCAGGCTTTTGTAGAAATGAAATCTTGGAGCCTTCCATTACTCGTGTTTTTCATCATACGTTTCGTTTGACACCTGTGAAAATATAAAAGGACTAATTTTTATGTCTAATAGACAGGCAAAGACATGAAGACTTTAACGCAAGGTTAGAAAAGTGGTCTAACAATCTGACGTCATTTAACGGAGGGATCAGTCAATGTAAGGGGAGAGTTTTCTCAAAATCTGCTTCTTCTGTCCTTCGCAACTATTAGTCTGGGCAAAACTGCAAAGAAAAGGGGGGAGGGGACATTTTGTCGGTCAAAATTTCACCTTTAAAATGAGCTAGGTTGTTATTTTTTTGAAAAACCTCATTTGACGGGTGACCGGGGTGAACCACAAGTGCTCGCCACTAGTTCGATATTTCATTACTGAGTATACACGCAAAGAATACCTGTTTGCTGTAGCAAAGCCGTGGTATTATCAGATCACAAAATTATGATACCCAAATTTCGGGATATTGCGCCAAAAGGTTTCTGGGTAAAATTGGTTGACTATTTCAAGAAGTGAGACGATAAACACAAATAGTGCATTCGGTCCCTAGATACTCTTTAAAGAGACGTTGATTTGTTTTTCATTTAAGCACATTTTATGGCAAAAAATTAAAAATAAAAACACACTTACACACACCCTCCCTCACATTCCCCGGATCTAACGCGACTTGATTTTTCAGCATGATTGAAATGAACCGCATCCTAGGGCAGACTCATTTAAAAACAATTTGCCATCCTTTTTCGATGTCATGTCAACAATCAGCATGATGACACAGCATTTAAGTAATACATACTGTATAAAAGTAAGGGATTTTATCCACAAATGTGAAAGATCCTAAGTTATACTTTGAAACCATTACATACAATGTTTGGGAATGAAATCAGTGTGAAAATGATAACATATTCGGGGTGAGCGGTTTTGAGACAACAACAATGGAATAGAGTAACACAGGTTTGGTGGGGACAGAGGTGGCAGATTTTGAGAAAACTCCCCTCTTACAAGACTGATCCTTCCTCTTAGTGACGTCAGATTTCTTTTAAACTACTTTTCTAACCTTGCGTTAAAGTCTCCCTTGACATTTCTTCGCCTATTGGACATAGGAATTATCACGCTCTTACTTCCATGGGTGTAAATCGAAACGTTTGATGAAAAATACTTGATATATGACTGGATAGCGGGTCAAGCTCCTAAGTTAAAACAATTAAGGTTAAAATGACCTTGAGACCCGAATCCAAGTGCAGCGCGCTCCTTCGTGCGGCATCGGCGTGCATCTCGCCGCATGCCAGGACTGGGGCATGGCGGCACGCAACAAATTTACCCATTACCGCGCATGGAACAAAACCCGAGTAACCATAGTGCTCAGCCGAGCTTACTTGCTTAGTCATTAGCTCCGTTGATTCTTCTACCATCCAAGACACCGCGGACGGCCGACGCTGCACCTCACCATTCAACGTGAAACGCGGAGTCGGAACCTGTAAAGGCGTCCCACTGGCGCACGCATCCATCCGCTCGCTCCCGCTGGTGGGATAAAACCCATAAGAATTAACCTCATCTATTATCCTCCTTAACTGCGACTTGTGACCTTGCGGATTATGGCTAGGCCTATCACTCATCGTGAAAACACGGATTTTTCAAAGATGAGCCATGTCGCGGTGAGGAGTCAATAAGAGTTCCTAGAAAGTCTCGTAGCCCTGTCTCATGTGCTTTGATCCTTTAAAACAACGTTAGGGCACTTTAATTTCCAGGAAGTGTAAAAGACTTTGAAGACTTTGACTTGAGAAGGCATGGCGGCAGAGCGTTAACTAAGAGATGTTGCGTTGTCAGTTGCCCGATAACCACATGTGGCGTTTAGGTGTCGCAGAACGCCAAAGTGCGCTGTTGGAGCGACTTTTATGTGGACGTATTTCTATCAAACGGAACTATGTGCATTAAGACATGAGCCCTGAGACCCATAAGAGTATATGCATAACAGGGCTCACGTCATAATGCACATAAATCCGTTTGATAGAAATACGCCCCTGTATGTGTGTAAAAGACTTCCATTGGAAAATTTTCATTGAAATTAAAAAGGTAGAGAAAATCAATTATTTGACAAGTTTTGATTTATCATCAAACACTATAGTTGCTCTCATGAACATCACTTTGATTCTCTGATGAATTGATGAAAGCGGTCCTACTTGTTTTAACGAGATCGCACAAAATGCCCAAAATTTATCAGGGGTAAATTTTATCCCAAATTAGGCCGCAACTGCATGCATGGATTTTGGTTACTACTTGTAATTTTGACAACGCCGAACGCTTTATAAAGCGTATTCCATAAAATACTTTCGAGACACATGAATGGTAGGATTTTTAATTTGAAAAACATGTATTGACACGGACGCTACCAACATTTCTTGCTATTGAAAAAGCTTTCAGATTTTACCGTGCATTCAAACATTCTCTGGAACAAGGAAATACGTAGTGTTAAAAAAATGAATGAAATAAAATAATCAAACCGGTAAAGCTCGACCAGATCACGTAAACTCACTTCAGCTTACTGTATCGCACTGTTGCCAAATAATATGAGTTTTAGTCAAATGAAATGTTATCTCACTATTTGTAAGGGATTATTTTGTGCACATCGAGAGACTCATATCATATGAATTAAATTGTATCTTTTGTATGGACAGAAAGACACTCGATATGATATTTGTAAATCAAATCCTATGTGGTCTCCGAACACCTTAAAAATTGTAAGTACTTATGGCGCAAAAAGACCGAGAACCTCGAACTTTTTATTCAAATTTTTCGTATTGTTGTAACTTGCAAAAATCCCAGCCTTTAAACTGTCAGTTGAAGCACTAAAATTAGGCACACCTACTTGTCAAGAAACAATATGTTCGCAAAATTCTCTTTTTTCCAGAGAACTAGTTGTATTGCATTTGTTTGCTCATTGCAGATTTTTATGCAACTGTTGATAAATACAAGTATTGTGAAATTTGCTTCTGAGTCTAATATTGGTCTCAGTTTATCCTTTCAAACGACTGATTTTCTTCTTCTTTCTTTTCTCAAATAAATATTTGTATATATCACTGGATAAGAATACTGTGCAAGCAAAACATCAAATGGGAATATATTAGAGAATGTTAGAAAATGACGCTTTAAATCATTAAAACTAAAGATTTTGCAAATTTATAATTCGTTGGATGTCGCAACTCAGCAAACAGTATGGCCATTACTTATCCACCTTTTAAAGTGTACTTGGCGGGCTCATTCGAGCCTCTCTCGCTGGTGTTTTGGCGAGCTATTAAGCAGAAAGAGATGGAGGGTGGACGGGCACTAAGTTGTTTTTCAACCATTTCTACGTTCTCATTGACGCTTCAATCGAAAATTACGTCGATACATTTGCCAGTTTCCGGTGGAGTACAAACAGTAAAAAAAAAAACGGAGAAAAAACAAAGAACACTTAGCGAACCCAGACAAGTTGTTTGGCAGTATCTTTTCACTACGCGCGCGTGTTTCTCCTCATTATCTCCATTCATTAAATCTTCTCCGAATTCTAGTGAGGATGGAGCAGTGGAATTGGCATGAATGAAATTACGAATCCTAAACTTCTTGAGCGCAAATTTTTACAGGTTTTTTCACTCAGAAAGCGGAAAATATGTTTCAAAACTATTTAAAGAACATCATATGTGCAGCTTTATATCCTGCG
Organism: Bemisia tabaci; assembly: GCF_001854935.1. Taxonomy (NCBI): domain Eukaryota; kingdom Metazoa; phylum Arthropoda; class Insecta; order Hemiptera; family Aleyrodidae; genus Bemisia; species Bemisia tabaci. The sequence goes on along the minus strand of NW_017547207.1, from coordinate 1,108,545 downwards.
ACTAGTTCTTGCCGACAAAATTTGAGAACGGAGCCGGAGATGATAATAATTCCGGCTTGCTAAGGAAAAACGCCGTATGAACATTCGAGAGTTGCCAAATTTTGCCAAAACGAGCGATTTTGAGGAAAGTTAAGCATATTTTTTCTTGAAATTTTCAGATATCTAACATTAAATTGTAAATAAAACTGTCTTAAAATTTGAAAAAAATATTCATAATTTTTCCAGTTTTAACGTCCTTTTTTAATAGAAAGATTATGGCAACGTCTGATGGCTCACCTGTCGTTTTTTCCTAGATCATTAGAACAATCACCAAGTTATATTTTAATTTTTGATAGGTTTACTTTTTTTATAGGTTTTATAGGTTAGGGACTTACACGGTGTTAATCCTATACCAAATTATAAAATCTCAAACCCGAGAGGAAACTTTTGCAGGAAGTTCAAGTTTCATATAAGAAAGTTTAGAAGAAATGAATGATTAATGCAATAATTTAGGAGTGTATATATTTACACAGTGTATGTATTGTTTTTTAATGTTTATTTTTTAGTAGTCATATTTTACGATGTCTTTCTCCCTTCATCCTACTGATGCGTGGAAACCGATGCATACACCGAAAGTTTGAAGGAATAGTAGCCACGTTTCGACAAGTTTTAGTATTTCAGATATCATCTTATTAGCACCAATTTGGCTTTGACGAAAGTTTGAAATTTGCTCAGAAAGGGACTCAAAATCTTGCTTCGCCTTCATTTCTTTACCCTCTTTTTGATACAAACTGCGAGAATATGGAGTCACACTTTTGCATTTTTTATAAACTTTAGGATATTTGAAAATGTAATGAGCAAATTCACCTTTTGCACAGAAATTGTCGTCATTCGTCACACTCTTTACGTAAATCAAGATATTGCATATATCCTCCCTAACAATGGAACTTCAGTATTTTGTGTTTCAAGTGAATTTATGAGCAGTAACGCATAAATGATTTCATTATAGAAGGAAATAACTCTTTCTGTACTATGAGAATTTTTCTGGATTTTTACCATCATCGTGGGGCATGTTCTTTTGTCAGATTAATCTGAAAATGCTAAGAAGGGTACGATCATCTCGCTCAGCTAAAGATGAGCAGTTGAGAAAGAAAAAACGAAGATTGTAAATCGATTTATTGTTAACAAGTGTTCATAGTGTGAGAACGAATTATCGGGGGCGTGATAATGAAAGAACTCGACAGTAACTGATTTTTTTCCAAGTTCTCCTACACCAAAAAACTATTAACGCATCCCCGTGAAGAATCAGTTTGTTTTGTAGCCGGGGATTTCTTCGTAGTGGCTGCGATGCACGCTCCATCGAGGGCGATTCATAAAAAACTTAGCTTTTTTCTTACGGTATATGACTCTCTTATGACGGAGATAGAATGTCGAAATCCAGAGAGTGGGTGAGTCTGTTTAATTTCGCATCAATTGAAATGATTGTTTTGCATCAGAAAAGAAAAATCCAGGGTGAAATTCAAAGTTTTCCCGAAGCAAACCACGTTTATTAACTAGCTCTAGGTAGAAATTCGAGATTTGAAAAAGCTACGAAAATTTGATAACTAATCCAGATAGGCGAAATAAATGTTTGTAAGTTATCATTATCTTCTGCATTAATTATTATTTTCAGCCAACAATGCAGTCCAATAAATTGTAAACCAGAAATTCCCCTCTCCTCCCCTACGGTTTTCTCTCCAAGACTTTTCCCTAGAGAATTTCAATTTAGGCGTTGAGTGCGGGAGGACAATGTTTTTACAGAATTCTTTTGCAAATACTATCAAGAACTGAACCTGAAAATTTGAGGTGCATGGGTAAAACAGTTTTTATTTTATAAAGTGTTGAGTTTCAAAAAACGCGGGAAAATCTTGATGAATTTACGGCGCTCTTGCTTAGGACGGCAGAATAGGTAATGCTCAGTTTCTAAAAAAAAAGTAATAACTGATACAATTATCATGCAGAGTAGGTTGTAGTTTCGTGGTTTCCAGTTCAATTCTTCGTCACGCACACGCAAGGAATTTTTCAAAACATTTTAATCATAATTCCAAAGTTTCTCTCGAATATTGTAGAGCTTTTTTCGCCTCGAGCTCAGTTCACGGCAGAAGCAGTCAGCCTGTCAGTAAGAGAAAAGAGTGAATGATTGTTTCTGACGTCAATCATATCTGGATCCAATTTTCAAACGTGCGTTTACAATATGGGGATTAGCCGTTCTGTTCACGTGCGTGGTCACAATGGGACGTATTCATGCTAAAAAGACCTATGAGCATAGGGTTTGCGTGTAACATAGTTCCTTTTAGCAGAAATACGTCCAATGCTGAGACGGGAGCTGGTTAACTATTCGTGCCTCCTCAGCTTTGAAACAAAACGGTTTTCTCTAATTTATGTACAAAGTTCACCCTTCCTTGGTGACTCATGCCCAGTGTTTTCGTTTCGCTCGGGGATTTTCGAATTTAAACGTGACAATGAAACGGGTACGGAAAAGCCTTGACAGAAGTAGCAAAGCTCCGAACTGAGATGTCTCATTGACTGCAAAAACTCGCTTTTTGCATAGTTTGTTTGGAAAGAATTTAAACATTTTAGTAACGTTTGACGTCTGTGCTTATGCATTCATGTTCATCTCGTGGTACCAACTGCAGATTCTTCGAACACTGCTCGTGCACTGGGAACAATTCAGCTTTGAGCTGCAACCTGACTGGAATACTTTGATATTTGCAAATAATACTGCCAGGTTTTGGAGAAATTCCACGTAGAATGTCTGTATAAAAAGTTGAAAAATGAATGTGAGTATATAGGTATATAAATCTGAGGAACGGGATTTTGAGTAAAAATATCATTCACGTCACGACACTTTTTTATTACACAAAAAGATTTTTAATTCTAATTTCCAACATTGGATTCACAAACTTAAATTATTCAAGTATAACAGAGACCTTTTAAACATCTTGATTTATTTTTATAATCCTTTGCTTATTATTAATGCAAGTATATATCTAGCATGTATCTTTTTGATTTTTCTCTCTTCATTCCCAACAGTGACGAGGCGTGAAAAATCGCTCATCGATATTTCCCCCCCCCCCCTAAAATGCGAACGTCAACCAATGAAGCAAAGCACAAATTTTAAATAATTAAGGCACTTCATGTAGAAAGAGCACTTCTCGGTTGCTGTGATTGTGAATTGCAGCTACTAACTGAAATTCATGAAGATAACTATGATTCTACATCCAGAACATAGTCATTTTAAAAAAATTTAATATCCCCTCTCATATAGGAAACTCTAATCTACGTACACCATCAAATCAGGAGCTATTGGACGTATTTGTGCTAAAAAAATGCACATAGTTCCCTTTAGCATGAATAGTCCTATTAATAAATGCATATGCGTATAACCTAGCACTTTCCGCAGTGCCAGTTAGGATTAAGCACTCCTTCACCGTTAGTAAATCCAAAATCCAAATTGATGTTATTTCATAATGGACGATGAACCGAGCGCAAATCGAATATCTTGGCATTACAGTTTAAGGTCAGGCCTTATCGGATCTTCCTGTTTTGGATCTTGCAGAATTTGGCAGCTGAACGGCTCATCTGGCTCTTTAATTGGAAATATTTATGGGAAAATGTTGCCACTCGCTAACACCAAAACGTCTCTCTTCGAGTTAAACTTGCGTGAACCGAACGAGATCTTTTAAGAGACTTGGCACCCGGAAATGCATACCTTAATCGCTCATACGATGCTAAACAATGTGAGAGACAGGTATAAAAACGGTCCAAGGAAGAAGAGAGGAGAAGAGATAAGGGAAAGCGGCGGGTAGGGGAAGAGAGAGATATGAAGCAGAAATCATTTTTCATCATCAAACTTTACCTCTTTCTCCTGTAAAATAATAAAATGAACTCGGTCGAGGACGCGTGTACGGCAAAGGAAACATTTTAAAACTCTTTAAGTGTTAATTAATCAATTTGAATAATAAATTTGTAAGAGTGCTGAGAACTTAGATTGAACAAGAACACACCAAGTGCATTTTTTAAGCATCAACATGTGAGTTTGAATTTTCTCTCCGCCATAAGACTTCATGTATAATTTAGAAACTTTAACCAAGTTTTTCTCGAAATAGCAATTACTGCACTTAAACGCCGTGTCCTCCAAACCCCTCAAATGGACGTTTTTCTGACAAACGGAACTAAGTGCATTATGATTGAGCCCTGTTATGCATATATTCTCATGAGTCTTAGGGCTCATGTTTCAATGCACATAGTCCCGTTTGGCAGAAATACGTCCAAATGTTGTCCCATGACGACGGCCTCTGTCCTTCAACAAAGTAAAATGTGACAGGAAATCTGCAACATAGCAAAGCGAGATACACGGCTCGATACAGTTTGACCATATATATACAAATTTCGCATCGGGAGCAAATCGTCAATTAAAATGCGCGCGCCACCGTGGTTCTGAATCCACGGCTTTGATCCGCTAGATCGGGACGGGGGGTAAAAATGAGAGGCTTAGAGGTGGCGGCTGGTGCCTGAGAAGCGAGTCTCATAAAATGTCATATTACACCGACGGAGGAATACGCGGCCACTAAATTACCGGAATAATGAATTCCATCACGAGTAAAGTCAACTCCAGCTCCGGCTCGGCTACCAAAAATCCTTTCCGTCTGCGTCAGCCTCGGCAGCCACCAGTGGCGCGGCGTGAATGATCCATCATCGATATATCCCCGTTTGAGGCCGTGGTAAAGAATCGATTATCAAGGTGTTCGTTGCGATCACCCTGTTTATCGATCCTTTCTCATGAGCTTAAATGGCAGATTAATCGATATATCGCAAGGCAATCACGCCACTGGCAGCCACCACACTACCACCGCCGCCGCGCCATGCCGCGCGCCGAGAGCATTAACTCAATACCTCTTGGCCTCCATCCATGAACCCATCTTTGTATGCTCACTGACAGGGTGTCCCAAAACTTGGCCGGTAATCTACAAGACTCAAAGCCATGAGCANGGGGGGGGGGGGGGGGGGGGTCCTCGTTCCTCCCCGGAATAGGAGGTATTTTGGTAGAACACCCCAATAGGAAGAGTACGGGACATGTCGGTAATTTTTAGGTTAGATGATGGACCTCTTAGGGCCCAAATGATAGTCGATCTAGGAATTCAAATTATCCACAGTGATTAATTATTATAATTGTTACGACCAATTACTTTTTGTATAAATTTTACAATTTTTCTGGAGGAGCGCTCATTATTTTATAAACATTCTTGGCCATTTTGGTTTGATACTGAAGTCTGAAGATTGGCAGTGAGATTTTTCGTTTTTGAAGGTTGGCTGTTCTTTTGGGCCCTAAGAGCTCCATATTTCGACACGTTCGTACTCTTCCCTTATAAGCACTCTAATTTTGGCAAGTAAGTGAGTTACATATACTTCCTCTTCGGAACTGTCATACGATCAATTTTTCGGTCAGAGCAGCTCAAAATTGCTCTTGAGGCGACTCAATTTTTCAATATTTTCCCGAAAGGGCCCTTAAACTCCCGTTTTAAAGCTAAGAAAATTCTTCAAACCCTCCTTTGGAGCTGGGAAAGTCCCAAAGATCACCCTTGGTGCGGCATGTTCAGCTGGAAATCTTCCCTGATGAGGCACCATCCCCTCACCAACAAGAAGTTCCGCCCATGGTCTAAGCATTCCTTCGTCACGGAGTTCAATCCACTTGAATATATGAAAAAAGTCTAAATTGCGTAGTAGACATCACTAGACCGGAAACTATAAGGCATCTCGAATAATTCGCATTGACAAAGTTTACGGTAATATTCACAAGCAAGAGAAAAAACAGAACGACAGAGGCTGGAGAAACACACACTAATCTGCAAAAAAAAAAAAAAAAAAAAAAAAAAAAAAAAAAAAAAACCGAGAATATCAAGCCCGATACAACATTTTGCGAGGCCTGGCAAAAGTCTTTTCCGTAATTTCGTATACCGTAGCTCTGAAATTAAAAGGTTTACAAGCGTGATTTGGGTTTTTGTCATGTATTGCAAAATGCATTGCAAATATATGTCACACCCCGTTGACGAAATTGCCCAGTCCGGAAACTGAACGAGTGGGCAGCTTTTCGTCCCGTCCGTGAACAAGTTACCCCCTTTGTCTAGTCAGCGGACTGGCCGATGCTTTTGCCCATTACGTGAACTGGACCGCCAGTCTGCGCTGCGGTCTAGCCGGTCAAAAGCCTGAAAATTACGTCAAAATTTAATAATTTTACGTACAACCCATATGGTAATCAACGAATGCTCCCCTTTTATCGACTTCTGACGAATTATTCACAAGATTTGAACAAAACTTAAAAGTATCAAAACAATTTGCAGGCTATGTAAAACAAATTTACAACACATTTTTTTTCTATTTTTCTCAGAAGTTTTGAATACGAATTTACGAGTTATTTATACTTTGCCTATCTTTTCAGTGTCGTGAGTGTGCGAGTTGAACATTCAAAACTTGGCAGCGCTTCCGCTTTACAAAGACTTCACTGATATAACTGTAGCGCCCGGATACAACTATTCGTGTTCCACGGATGTGCGTGTTGCGTGTTCAAAATTGAAGGCACTTTCGCTTTCCTGATTTCTTCGGAGATGCACGGGACTCATCAATTGGAGCCTAAAATAATACCCATATAGTGCGAGTAATACCAGCTAGTGACACGAGGCTAGAATAGTTGAGGGCAACTATTGAATCGGTCATTCTTCAAAATACTTAAGCGCCAGAAATGAAAATACGAGAGAAAAATTGAAAATTGTAATGTATGACCTGTTTTTTTTAATATATTAGTATAAAAAACTCATTGACTCATTGCTTCAATATTTTAGAGTTCTAAAATTTAGAATGGGTCGATTCGAACGTTTTTTACCGCTTCCTTCGTATGATAATTTCTGGCGCTTAAGTCTTTTTTATGAAGACCAATTCAAATCGGTGATTATCTCGACTTGATTTAAAGGCGGCGCTTTGATACCACTATTCGTGTTCTACAAATGTGCGTGTTGCATGTTCAAAATTGAAGGCACTTCCGCTTTTCTTACAAAGAAGACATAAGGAGTATGCTGCCGTGCGAAGGAAGAACGTCGTATGAACATTCGGGAGTCGCCAAATTTCCTCCAATAAAATGTTTATTTTTGAGGAAAGATATACAGATTTTTCCTTGATATTTTCAGGGGCTTCAGGTGAAATTGCGAACAAAATAATCTGGAAAATTGGAAGGGAGATATTCATAAGTTTACCAGGAAATCCATGTTTTATGAAAGGAAATTTGGCAACGCCTGAAGGTTCATACGGCGCTTTTCCTTAGTACGGCAGTATGGAGCAATCCTATTTTTTTGTAATGGGAGGTTATTATAGTCTAAGGGAGTAAATGACGGAGTAAAGAAAGCGTCTTTCGTGGGTTGCCGTTACTATCTATCGCCGATCTACTACCCACCTCCATGTCCATTACAACCACCCGTTCCACCAATAGGTTCCCTCCATATTCTTCTTGTCCTCTTTGTCCATCGATCGCTTTGTCTATTGATTCCAACGATCAGCCCGCAGGTTAGTACATACTATGCTGAAAGTTTCACTCCCCCCTCCCCTCCTCTGAAACACTTTCCAAGCTCACCGTCAAACTTTCGAGACGCCCTATGCTCAACTTGTGTGTGCGAGGATACGCTCGTTGGTGAGAGTGTGCGTTTGTTTGTATGCTCGTCGTATACGTGAATTACCGGCTCCTCGCATGGGAGTTCCCATAACTCCCTGTGCCCTCTCCCCCTCCCGGTGGCTTTTTGTTCTCCCGCTCGGTGCTCCTTCGGTGAATTTTCGACTCATCGATGAGTTTATTACCGAAGCGCCGACGACGAGTTGATGGAGTACTCGTGATGCATAAAAAGCAGGTGCTTCGGGCCCCGACTGGAAATTTGGAAGTCTGTTAACCGAAGTGGCCACGCAACACGACGATGTTGCCTGCTTGCGCAAAACTCTCCAAATTTAATCCAGCGGGCTGATCGTTAAAATTGATAGACAAAGCTATAGACAAAGAAGACATCGGAAGTATGGAGCGATCATTTTGGTTGAAATGGGTGGTTTCTATAGACTAAGGGAGAAAATGATGGACTAACTATAGGGTCTCCCGTGGGTTGTCGTTGGTTAGTCTATTTGCAACCACACGCTTCCACCAGTAGGATCTCTCCATATCCCTGTTGTCTTCTGTGTCTATCGTCTTGTCTACCAATCTCAACAATCAGCCCGCAGGAGCCCCTATAAAATAAGGAAATATCTCCGCGCAAAGCGAGGTAGAGAGCAGGAGAGTAACTATACGGAGGCAAAATGAGCCTACTTTATATTCGCACAAGAAAATAATTTAGAGGCATTTTATTTCACTCTTGGCATCGATGAAGAGCTTAAGTCAATATTTTACCCTCTTTGTCGTGGTTTTTTTCTATTCTATTTCCTTTTTGATGTATCTTCGTAGTCGTCTCTATGTTGAGAGAGCCCAAACAGCTACCAAAATGTGGTGGTATCACTCAATATTTGAGTTGAAAATAGATCTCAATTTTCTTTTCAAGGGGTGCGTTCATATGTTACTAAACTCCCTAGAGGGAGAGGGGGTATGAGCCTGTGTTACGCAGAGCTATAAGGAGGGGGAAAGGGCCACTGCTAAAATTACGTAACCACCTCTATTGATATAAAACACACAAAATCCAAAAATGTATCATCCGAATTTTTCCGACGTTATTTGGCACACTTTTAGTGAAAATACTTTTATCTACCAATGGATTCAAAAGTTTCCCTTAATTTGGATCTTAAGGGATAGGGGGTCTAAGGTTGCGTTACGAAGCGTTACAAAGAGAGAGGATGGTTAAAAATGTCGTAAAAGTGCGTCGCGTAATTAATGAACACTTCAAAATTACTCGGCCGGTCAGTTGCCTCGACTATTCGATCGAATTTATTTTAACGGTGGATTCAACCCTTATCATTAAGTTAATGGAGGTCTGAGCTCATAAAAATATATCTTATGTAATTATTTTAACCGTGAAAATCATGGAGAGTTAAGAAGAGATTTTCATGAAAATATGGTGTTAATGAAGGCTGCTAGTGTGTGTATTTTTTCCAGCTCGAAATTAGATGTGTCATATTTTTGTTGGCGTGCATATAAGTTTATTTGAGTTTGATTCATACAAGTTGGTAACCCCAGTACATGTGCGTGGTTGATTTGTTGCCGACCTTCCAGGAGCTTTCGAAGGACGATCTTTTTTTTACTCGGCGTCTAAAATCTTGCATATTCTAGTTTGGTCAAACTTACTGCTTACTGTTTCATCCAAATTTTCACGTGGCGCAGTTGGAATTTAAAAATTAACATGGGCTCAAAGATACAGCCATTTTTAATGTGCAGATGTTGCCTACCGTCTATCCTCAAAATCGCAGAGGCATTTGAAACAGCAAAAACTGGAAATGTCGCCTACGTTATACCCTCAGAATTGGATTTTCATTTAGATGTAACGCTTTAAGATAGAGTTATGAGCAAATTTCGGGGAAATATCCTCAACTTTGATGGGCTGTGACGTTGAAAAATGCATGTTCAGAAAAAACATTACAGAACAAGAAAGTCTTATTTTGACTATAACAATCAATCCCTGAAGGCTGGCGCATTAACTCGGGGATAATCTGTATATATTTGAAACTCTTAAATTTACAAAGGAGCCAGTGTCGATATTTTTAAAGGCCAATTACTTAGAAATTAGGAATTTCACAGCGGTCGTTTCATAGGAGACTTTGAATGAGAATGACGCAGGTACCTGCGACCTGATAGGACCTAATGTACGTATCTAAACACACCAGATTTTCACTGCGATTACATCATGACCTGAAGCGAAGGGTGTTGAATCTTCTGATGAAGAGGATAGATACGACCGTGCAATGTTGCCAAATAAAAACCCTGTTACTCTCATTCATTCTTATAAGGGATTACGTGTAAAAAGAGCGTTATCTAATGCGGACAAGAAGGTGAGTGGGCCATACTAATTCACACATCTCTATTACATTACGAACATGTATTCTACCAAAAACTTAAAAATATAGTTCTTGCATACACTTCTCACATGCTTTTGCACCTTACTTAGTAAAGTGTATCTTGACCCCAGCTCCTTTGACCTTAGCTATCCAGGTGTGAGGCATGAATCGGCCGCCCTCGATATTTTCCCATTTGAAGCTATGGTAAAGAATCAATGGATCGTATTCGATACATCGAACAGGTGAGATTTATCGATATCGATTAGTTCAACATATAAACATAGTCTTAAAAGTCAATTGAGCAATCTGAGGGAACGGATTCCTTGCGATAGGCTCCTTATTCTTATGAGTATAAAATGGCAATGAAAAGTGAACTTTTTAGGAATTTTCTCATTTTTAGCTTTTCCTACTTAAATTCTAAAATTTTCGTTTGAGGTTATGTTCTACTGTTTTGAAGCAAACGACACATCGAACCACTATCGAATACGACCTACGAAGGTATGTTGCCGGCCAGGTTGGTCCAGTAGTCAGCGCGTCTAACTCTAGGTCAATGGGTACCGGGTTTGAATTCCGGTAATGGTGTCCAACATAAAGCACATATAGATGGCCGTAGAGTGTAGATTCCTAACTTACTAAGTAAATAAACAGGAATAGAAGCAAGAAAAAAAAGTAAAAAAAAGTATATTGTAAAAATTGATCCTTTTCTATAGGTTTGAATGGTAGATTAATCTATTAAGCGCAAATCACGACACACTGCTGGACTAGTCACATCGACGGCCGTAATCATGGCCGTAAATTCCGTGTTTCAATAACAATGTGATATTTTTTCCAATATTGGCCGGAGTTAAAAATCCATGATAACTCGGTGCTGAGCTCACTCGGGAGTTTCCGCTGGAAATGAATAATTAAGTAATGAGCGCTTTTTCCGTGTTACGCCTTTTCCCACATAGTCTTACGCATGACTTAAGGACCGTTCATAAATTGCTTAACGCTCTGGGGGGAGAGGGGGATGTCCAGGAGAGCGTTACGCCATTTTGTGTTTACGTGTTAAAGGATAGAGATTTATGCTGCATGCCGTACATTCATCAAGATTTTCTCTCGTTTTTTGGAACTTAACACTTTATAAAATAGAAAACTGCTTTACCCATGCACCTCAAATTTTCAGGTTAAACTCTTGATAGAATTTGCGAAAGAATTCTTTAAAAACCATTGTCCCAAAGTACACAAGCTTTTCCGCCATGATACGTTGTTTCCAAAATATGTAAAATGGCGATTACGGCGTTTTTGCGTTGCACGGCAGTGTGGGACAGAGACTGTACAAGGTTGAGGGGGTCAGTTATGCCGAAACAGAGCGTTACGTAATTTGAGAACGCTCCCACTAGCGAAAAAACTATTTGAAGATTTATATTTATGTTAAAACTTAAAATTAAAATAAAAATAAGTTCAAGACAAACCACGATGCTATTCATTTTATGTGTAATTAAATTACTTACATGCTGAAGTTTTTCGAGACCCCAGGTCCCATCATCAGGGCTTACATAAGCAACACATGCAAAACAACAAAGAAACTACAAAGCAACTAAATAAATAATTTTAATATTATATAGTTGCTTTGTAGTTTCTTTGTTGTTTTGCATGTGTTGCTTATGTAAGCCCTGATGATGGGACCTGGGGTCTCGAAAAGCTTCGGCATGTAAGTAATACAATTAATACATAAAATGAATAGCATCGTGGTTTGTCTTGAACTTATTTTTATTTTAATTTTAAGTTTTACCATAAATATAAATATTTCAGATGCTACTTGTCCAAAAATGTTTGTTTATTTGAAGATTGACGCATGACGTCGCGGTGGTTGAATGCATGCGTTGCGTGTACGTGGCGTAGGCATCGCCGCGGTGATGAGCGGAAAAGGGCCGTCGGGCAGGGCTCTGGAGCCGGCGACCGCGACCCGCCCTCCTCGTGTACTTGGCCCTTATAAATAGCCCGGCTTACAAGTCCTGGAAAACCGAGGGAGGGGAAAAATCACTTTTAATCAAAGGCCTTGTCTTTGTGGAACATGACCACGAGCGTTTACGATTTAATTGATTGGCTTCGACCGCGCGCGGGGGGAGGGCGGCGCGAGGAGAGCGGAAGTGGGAAGGAAGACGCAGAAAAAGAAAGGAGGATGGGACGTAGCTGAAGGTGAAAAGAGGGGGAATTAATTGATAAATTTCTATTGCCCACTTCTGCATACCTGAATTAATTGTTACCTCAACTGATACCATGCGATTGACGTGTATGTGTGCGGCTGTTTTGATCGCATGCAAATGGGCATTGCGGGCTGATTGTTGATATTGATAGACAAAGCTATGGACAAAGAAGACATTAGGGGTATGGAGCGACCCTATTGGTTGAAATGAGTGGTTCTTATAGCTAGAGGGTGAATGATGGACTAACTTCGGGGTCGCTCGTGGGTTGCCGTTCAGTTAGTCTATCACCTACCTCTTCCGTCCATTGCAACCACCCTCTCCCATATAGGATCCCTCTATATACCTTTTATCGTTCTTCGCCCATCGCTTTGTCTACCAATTTCAACTATCAGCCCGCTGGACCTGGGCATTGCTCCCTTTCTAGCTAGTGTCGTTCATCTACCTAACAGCAATTTGAATACACTCAATTTTCTTGAATAATAAAAGAACAATTTTTTGAAGATTTTGTCCATCTGTAAACTAAAGAAAATTTTGTATATTTTACATTTTTAGATCATGTTAGACGTCATCCCTTTTAGACAGGGTATAATGCATCCGTTATCATCAAAGAGTTTACAAAAGGGTTTTTTAGGGTATAATGCGTCCGTTATCATCAAAGAGTTTACAAAAGGGTAATGGTGTTCGATAAGGATATAGTATCATGATGAGCCTTAGACGTAGAACTAATAAATTCTTTATTTATTAATTTGTTTAAATACTTTTTTTCTTGGGTCGGATCAGTAATTGATCGCTTTTTTTTACAGCTGTGTTACACAAAACCATATTTTGAATTCCAATAAGAAGAATGCCTCTAACGTGTTCCATTGAAGTACTTACTGTATTATGATAAAAATGAAAGTAAGATCCGCCCTTCAGAGGATTGTGCGACTTCTTGCTTAGTTCTGCTCTATATTAGTATCATTCGAGATCTATCACATCATTCATTTCCATACCTACAGTGTCGCTCTGTTTCTCTTTTTCTTATTTGTCTATTTTTTTTCCTATCAATTTCGATAATCAGTCACCCGAACCTTTCCAACTCAAATTCTGTGGGCTGATTGTTGAAATTGATAGAGAGAGCATTAGACAAAGAAGACATCGGGAGTATGGAGCGATCCTATTGGTTGAAACGGGTGGTTCTTATAGACTAAGGGGTAAATGATAGACTAACCATGGGGTCTCTTGTGGGTTGCCGTTGGTTAGTCAGTTACCGACGTCCTTTACCCATTGGAACCACCCGCTTCCACCAATAGGATTCCTCTATATCCCGTTTGTCTTCTTTGTCTATAGCTTTGTCTATCAATTTCAAGAATGTGCCCGCTGGAGAACAAAATGTTACGGTGGAACATTGGGACAGTACCGAGGTTGTAAGCTGGACGAACGCACTGCTGTTGCTGATGGTGGGGTATTACCGGAGGATGATTAGTGGTTGACTGGAGGCTTTCCAAACTGGACGGGCGGGGGGGGGGCACATGGAGGAGGACTGCGGGCGGGGATGTTGGGGCAGGTGAGAGGAATGGGGAAGATAACTTAACATTCCGCAGATAAAAGGAGATTAAGCTCGCCAGGAGGAGTATCCCTCAGTTTGTTGCCACTTCCTACACAACCTGTTTGTTCCTTGTCCGACGAAAGCTCTAGTTCTCAAGTGAGCGCTCACTGAAAAAGAAGTATGGTAATATCTGCTGTAAGTCTACTTGATTTTTTACACAGTAATACTATTTAGTGAAACAACCAAAATTATAACAGTATTTACTAGAACTCTGCTGATATTGACCACAATATATATGCTACCATAGAGTCTGGTATTTATTACCCTACGCGGATCACTGTGCCAAAGTATGGTGAAATCCACCATAATTTTTTTTCAGTGCTGGGCGGACATATCCAAATCAGGAGGAAATATTAATTTTGGATCCGTTCTTGAAATATGAAACGTTAAGAATTGGGTTATTTTACCCCCTCCCTTCCTCCTGAAGCGGACTCGTAAATATCGACGAGGAGACTTCTAAAGCACGTATCTCGGGTTGCGATGTTGTAGACCTCACGTCGTATTTTATGTGGAAAACTGTTCGACGGATTTTTTTTTAAAAATTACCATGATTTTTCTTCTCTGTGCGAAGAAAATTCTGCAAATACTTCGAGTGATGATGTTGATTTGTTCACCTGTAAAAAATCAATATGGGAGCAGATTTTCAAACACCGCCAACGAGATACGTGGTTTGGGAGTTTCACCGTCAGTATGTGAAAATGCATAGTGCACTTTCGTCTGCATCTGGTGATATCATTATCCTAGTTTGGATGTTGGTTTTATAGGCAACAACACTAGCTGCGTAGTAAAGGGTGCAATATCACCACTATTTGAAGGCACTTCAAACTGTGTTCGTCCTTTTGAAAACCTTTACTGTTGGAAATTGTATCATGCCGATGCGAATCATCGTTAATCATCGCAGCGATTCAATCCGTTTGTTAGTTGCCTGCAACCTCTCAATTTCTCAGCTTCACTTTTGCGAATTTTTTCAGTAGTGTCTTAATCTTGATCATGATCTGCGGTGAAACTTACCTTAAGCAGGTCCCTCCTTCTTAGCCCCTATTTATTGAAAATTGTCATATTCTCCCTTCAGAATATAATATTTAGCACGATTGCCACAATTGGCGAAACTTGTCCTTCCCCAACGTCCTCTGAAATTATGGTGTAATAAGAGGAAAAGGTATCTTTCATCGTCGGTCAATGGCAATGGCAAAATGGTATCCATAAAGTTTTTGGAAAGTAAATATTTCTGAAATTAACTTTGCTGTCGTCCTGGTGTTGTTTTTCACCAAGATATTACACGTATACAAGCGCCGATTTGACAGCGCTCCATAGCGCTCACCCCTCACCGCCACGTTCTCCTATCCTCCCATAGTCCCACAGGGGGTTGGTACTCCCTTGCATCTTACATCTTGTGCAACCCCTTGTCGCCAATATTCCTCCGTCTTTGTATCGTTTCTGTCGTTTCCAATAGTATTTAATCAACGACGGGCATGACGGCCGCATTAATTTTTGACGCTTAGTAAGCTTGCACTCACATCAAGAGAATCTGAAATCATTGATGAGGTAGGTTAGTCTTTGCGTAAAATTTTCCACTTGAAATTTTACAATTTTTTGCTTGATAGAGAGAACTGGACCTCCTAAAATTAATACCTCCCTGCGCACTACATTTTACTTTATTTTACGCTACTGGTAGTAATGAATTAAAAATTTACTAAAAAATTACCATTGGTAGAGGGCATAGACGGGGAGAGGAGGGGTTGTCAAATTTTACTACTAACAGAAAATTGTATAATATTCGAAGCCTAAGCTGCTCTATTCTAAGAATTTCACATTGGCAAGAAGAGCTGATTTTTTATTTTTCAATAAACAGAAGTTCTCATAAAGAACACAATATTTAAAAAGAAGTATTCTCAAGTAGTTAAAATTACGATCTATACGTACACTGGTCGTTTTAATAAAATTGCAAAAACTAGGCAAATAAAAATGGTGGAAATTTTAAAATTGTTTTGGCATAAATGGATAATCTTATATTCCGAAGTTCGGTCAAGAAAACGCCAAACCGTGCAGATAACACAGGAGACTTAAACGCAGCCACAGAAAAGTAAGCGAAAGCAAACTATCAGGATCTCCAGGGAAAAACATAACTCCTGGCTACAAATTGACATCACCGGAGCGGCTCTACCTTTACTCCGACGAGACCTTTCTTTAAATGTAATCAGAGTAGAAAACAGGTTTGATTGGATCGAGTATAAGGAGCAAAACAGCGATAGAAAGAGAATGGACGGTGAGCGAGGAGGAGCTGGAAATTGAAATAAAAAAAAATAAAAAATTAGTATTTAATGCAAGTAACAAAGAAAATACGGCACGGAAAAATCCTCTTTTTCATGCGAGGGCTTCGGTAGGCCGGCGGTAAGTCCTAAGCGGCCCGGCTGCGGCGCGGCGGTACCCTCTATGTTCTTCGTGGGATTATCTATTTGGACGGATATCTCTTTATGTATGCGTGTATGCGTGCAGCGCATAAAGATGCGGCTTCTTGCGAATCTACCCCCCTCTCCTCCCTCTTCCGAGCCCCCCCCCCCCTCGCCTGCTGACGCTTTGCACTTGTCTCATCGAGCCGACCCCTCTACATCTCTCTACTTATACTCGTTCTCATAATTCGTACTTTGTCTTCCATCAATATTTATTGTCATTCCTCTCACGAAAAGCACACTCTGATAACCGAGGTTGTCAGTGAAAGGCTCCGAAAATGACTCGATGAGTTTTCTGAAATTGGGGATAGTCCGGTTTTTAAAGAGGATACATAGGAATTTGATTTTAGACACATTTTGCTCATAAAGATTGAGAGGCCCGTTCCAGGCGCTCAAACTGGAGGTTCAAACTGGGGGTATCGATGCGGGTGTTAACAACTGTTGAACCTTAACAAAATAACGGCACAATTGACGGCATTTATGATCCAAAAGAATGAGGGAAAGCCGTATGTTTTGGTGATGTTTTCGGAATTTTGGTTCAAAGGTAATCAGCCTGCGGACCTTAGAAGTTCAACAGTGAACACCCGCATCGACGCCCCCAGACTGAACTTCCAGTTTGAGCGTCTGAAAGTCTGGAACGGCCTTAACCTTTCGTTAGAAAGCAGCGCAACTCATGTATGCCAACAAAGACAACAGGAAAAATAACCATTACATCTTAAAAGTTGTTGGAACATCAGTGAGTGTGCACGAAAAAAATAACATTTTAGTGGTTAGGTACTCTATTCCTGATGACATATCAAGGAAATCTTGAAAAGCTCATAATAGATTTCTTATACGTGTTCATCGTGTGTAAAAATAAAGGTTTAAAGTAACTAGATGCGTGGTTAACACTGACAGAAATCTACCGCCGATTACTGGAATTCCTGAGAATCATACATGTGTTACGGGCCGATCTCGATTTTGTATCATGAGTGGCGGTAGCCACCACCGGGCAAGTAACCTATCCTCCAACAATTGGCAACANGGTCCGCTTGGGGTACTCTATGACAGAAATGGAAACTGTCGTAGTGTGATATTTTCTTTTTCCACTGAAGAGGGGAACAAAGAAGAGCTTTTGGAGGTTTTTGGCAAGAGGATGGTGACTTGCCCGGAGTCTCTTTACCCAAGTTTTTGGGTTTTTTGGAGTTTTAAACATATTCCACGAATTTGAAAGTTAATTTTGTTCCAAACGAAGTGAGGTGCTCGGATCTTTCCGCAAAAGGGAAATGTGGAATTTAGCTTACGTTAGGATACGTCCGAATGACGTTGTACCACTGTCATATCGGACGAAGACTGGAGAGATTCGGGGAGGTGGCCGTCAGAATGGCCTCTTTCCTTGCAAATGTGCCACTGAAAGCGTCTATAAATTGTGATTAAATTGCAGCGCATCCTTAACGGCGGCTTTAAGAGCAAGTGGAGACGAAAATGACTTAGCCAGTCTTGCAAGACTGGACTTGAAAAATTTGCAAAGCATACTCACCCTGTAGGTTGATACAATAATGTCGATGGTACTCTTTCGCAACAATGCACGTGGATTTGATGCAAAATACGGCCGCGGCTCAGAAATGGCAGCCGCACCCTCTGCCTCGCTAAACCGGCAGTGCTTTGGATGCCAACTTGGGCCGGTAACACGTATTTACAAGGCAGAAAGTATCAGTAGAGCCCCTGGATCGCCTCACAGTTTGACAACGCTGAGAATCAACTTGTGGTTTGAGTTTAATATTGCAGACGATCAGGATGCGAGCATGTGATCTCGATTGAGCTAAATGATGAGCTGCGCTGTTGCCAATGTTGATGTAGCTACTTAAATTAGAGTCTACAAAGAGCTTAACGACTGATTTCTAGATTCAAGAAATAGTTATAATTAGGACCAAATTTATAATAGGTAAGATGTGAAATTTAAGATGTCCCTAATAGAATATTCATTGAATATTAGATTACTGGTGTAGCAATTTACTTGTACACACTTTATTTACTGTAAATTTGCAAAATTACCACCGATTCAATACTGAAAAATAAGCATAATTGTATAACCATTAGAGGCTCGCAAATGAAGTTACTAAGGTCCGTGGAGAAGAATGAGAAAGGGAGAAGAGATGGAGAAGGGAAAAGGAGAAGCATAAGGAGGAAGGAGAAGGAGAAGGGGGATGGTGAAGGGGGAAAAGAAGGAGATGGGGGAAGTAGAAGGAGAAAGGAGGAAGGTGAAGGGGGAAGGGGGAAGGAGAAGGAATAGGAAGTAGAAGAGGTAGAGGAATATTAACAAGGTGCGAATAAAAGAGAAGGAACAGAAGGAGAAATGGCGGCAGTGAGTGAAGGGAGGACAACCAAAGAGAAAAAAGAAAATGAGGGAAAAAGATATGAAAAGAAACATAATTAGGAAAAGACGAGAAGGAAAAAACAAAAGAGGCT
This sequence comes from Bemisia tabaci, assembly GCF_001854935.1. Classification (NCBI taxonomy): domain Eukaryota; kingdom Metazoa; phylum Arthropoda; class Insecta; order Hemiptera; family Aleyrodidae; genus Bemisia; species Bemisia tabaci. The sequence continues at coordinate 1,089,844 of NW_017547207.1, read as the reverse complement.
GACGGAGTTATTAGATAGAAGGGAGTAAAATGAAAAAAGAGGAAGAAAAAAGTACTTTTCGGCAATTTTAGCCCCATGATTGCGACTTTACGTTTGCGTGGAGCCCCTCTACAAATGATATGGAGTAAAGATAAAAAATGAGAGAAATGATTAATCTATTCGAAATTGGGGTTTTTAGAGGGATTCAATCCGAGACTGGCTCATGATGACGACGAGCACTCGTATGCCGATATGTGAGCCTAGTGACGGTCCAGTCTACGTATGCAATCCCAGGTCGGGGCCAAACACAAACGCCCAGCCGCGTATTCAAATCCGCTGCAGAATTTAAAGCGGGCAGAAAAACCAGATCTAGATGGGCGGGGACGCTAAGAGTATAGTGTGATTAAGAAAATGTAGCCGGGAGAGGACGACTCCGACGAAGGGGGTGGGCGGGGGGCGGGGGAACGCCGGGGCCGCGGGGAAAGGGGAGCCAGTTTTAATTCCCTGGAATATGTTCCAAGTATGGTGGGTAACAATGAGAAACTGCTTTTATTTAATTACATCCAACTAGTGCAGATTCAGCCCGAGGCTTTTAAATCTGCTGGGTACATCTCGCGCGATTTTGCCCCCTCCCTTGCCCGCCCGCTCCCGCTCCTGGTAGCCCAACCAGTTCGCTCCTCTACGCGCAGAAAGTCGGCAACTACAGCCCGTGCCGATACTCTCTATTGGCTCCTTCGAAACCAACGACAAGCGGAGAGGGCCTCTTCCTCTATGCTCACCTCTCAACTTCCAGCGAGCTTGAGAATGCGTCAGTTGCGTCAGTTGAGAACAGAGACAAGAGACCCTCCACTGGCCTCCTAGCGACAGGTGGAAGCTTTTACTTTCGGGGTTTCAACAATTCCTTATGGACAATTATTAGGGAGCAACAGTCATCACCCTATTTTCGGCTGTTGACTTACCTACATGGTCGATGATGAGCTTCGGATGACGTCATGAGCCAAACGACTTTCCCAAACGTCGGCCATTTTCGGCTTGTTTGCAAAACGAAACTGCCAACACGTTGTTGAACATCAACCATGTAGGTAAGTCAACAGTAGAATGCTGAAGTCCCGAAAGTAAAAGCTTCCACCAGCCAAGATACTAGTGGAGGGTCTCTTGTCTCTGGTTCAGAATGCGCTGGTCATAGAATCGTGTTTTCATGCTTGATTCTTGTAGATTAGCTAAAAATAATTAAATCTGTCCAAACCATATTAACCGAGATATCGTCCTCTGAAAAATCGGGTTTTTGACGTCATCCACCGCGGTAGTGACATACCCTCGGTTTCTTCCACCTTGCTTTCATCAGTCAGGGAAACACACATAAGTACTGGTTACTGAACCTGAAACTCGGATGAAAGGAAAGTGGAAGAAACCAAGGGTGTTACTACCGCGGTGGATGAGGTCATAAACCCGACTTCTCAAAGGACAATATCTCGGCTAATATTGAACGTGGAAAGTTGCGGTTTAAACAGATCTTATTATTATTAGCTTATCTACAAGAATCAAGCACCAAAACACGATTCTGTGACCAGCGCAACTAACTCATTGAGGGAATTAGAGGACAAGGCGTATTCGTGCAGAATTTGAAAAAAAATGGTTTTCAAGTAAAACTAATCTTAATGCATATTTTGCAAAAAATTCGCGCCCAAATTTTAATTTTTTTGCATTAAAAAGTCAATGTTAACTTTCTTTCCGTTATAAAGTTCCATGTAATTTCGAAACTTTAAACACGTATATCTCAAAATAGCAAAAACTGCACTCATGCACTTTGTCCTTCAAGCCCCTTAATTGGATAAAGTATAAGAGACCGCTTGTTTCACACAGCCTTCCATGCATTTGAGACGACGCAATTTGACTGATCTTTGGGCTACCTTCAAATTTCATAGGGATACCGCGAGATTGTACCTTTTTTTAATCAATGTGAGAAACTTCACAATTTTGACATGACGGTCTCAGAACGGACTGAAACTCCACTACAGTCTACTACATTATACGCATTTCTATTTTTCTGCATCTAATTTTTTTTTTTTTTTTTTTTTTTTTTTTTTTTTTTTTTTTGTATTAACATCAATTTTCAAGAATTGATACAATCATGAAATTGGTGCAAGGACTCGTTTTGGGATTAAGACAACCAAGCACTAACGGCTCTTCCTTGGTTAGATCTATCTCTGGAAATTATTATCAACCCAAACATGAAAGACTGGAAAAATGGACATTGACGGTTTTCGCACGTCACGATTTAATTATTGAGAAAATATGTTTTTTAAAAATACCAGTTTAAGCAAATAGGCACATTAATATTTGTTTGCGTATTAAAAAAGAAGGTATTGCATAACTCAATAGCTTTAGATACTATTTTCCGCGACCCATTCATAAGGAGTGTTCATTCTACGAATATTTCCTTTTCATGAAAACAAGTTGGCTGTTAATATTTTAAAATGAAAGTCATCATTTAAGAACTTGACCTTCAACGAAAAATGGAAAAAAAGTGAAATTGAAAAAATAAGAGAAAAAAATATCAAGAAAGAAAGTTATTGATCTATGCATCAACCGTTGTTATCACAGTCGGAAACAAGATCTGAGTGCTTTGCTGTTTGGCTTGTATGCCGAACCTGAGGGAAGGTATCATATACTCCTAACCTCGAATATGTATACAGTCTGAGGCTTGAAAGGTATTTATTCCAGTCTGATGAAAAGACGCTCAGTCATCAGGTTGTTTTCAAAAGAATTTTACGTTAAAAATTTAGAGGTTTACTTACCTTTAGCTGTCATCTTAGAGACATAAAATATACTTACATCGCTCCGCACTCGCGCACCGCATATAATCCTTTCAGAAGAGCAGCCTGCAGAAGAATTGGAGACATGTATTTTTCCAGGAAAAAGGACGAATCGAAAATATTTTAAGTGCAATCGAACTACTCCCAGTAAAAAACATCTATGACCTATCTCCATCACTAGTGTTTAGAACGTTTTACTGAACATGTCCAATTATTAACTATGCATTCCATGATCCCGTCCGCCTTTTGTTCAGGTATTTTGATAAGATCATTAAAATACTTGACCTCCAATTACGAAGCCTCATGTATGTTTTTTTTTTTCTATGTTGTTCTCCCTCTTGCAGGACTTTTGACACTAATCTTTGTGCTGTCATTTCGCTGCTATTTGACCGATTCAGTTGATTTTCTTACTCCATCTTTCGAGTTTTGTCGCCTGACGACGGTCTATTATGCTCTGTTGCATTACTTTCCACCTCTACTATTGATCCTACGACAAACTAGAATTAGTTTCATCTGAATCAGTCTGTTCCTGATTTGCACATATGGTGATTATATAGGTTGTCACACTTCACACTTGAGAGAGTCAATGAAAATGGCCAAATTTCGATCGATAGACATTTTTAGGCACTCCTCTCTCCAAACTCCATTGAGTTCTATCGGTTTTTTCATACATTCACAATTATTGACAAATCGATCGAATAACTGAACATAAGCCTTAAGTAACCTGCTACCCTTAAATTCTCCCGTATTGCTGTTTCATTGTGTGGCAAAACTCCTCCTAAACACGATTCCGACGGAAAAAAAACCCCTTTTTCACCAATTTGACAATCTTACGCTAAGCGGTTTAAAGAAGGTGGTAACATGATACAATATTGATACTTCACAGGCCAGTGCATGTAGTTTGCATCTTTACCGTAAAGATTGGTGGCGCACATTGAGGAATATTTCTGATCATTTGCGATGCTCCCTTTTGTCGAGATATAGACTCCGATGAGAGGATTTCACCACTCAAAAGTGTCAAATTACATGTTTTCTCCCTCTACAACTCCCATTCTTAGTAATTCCTCCCGTACTTTTTTAAATAGGTCGTGGCTTTTGCCTCCTTTTTGGTTGGTTAATTTTTTCTGTCGGAACGGCAGAAAAATGGGGTCCGCTCGGCATGATCTCATATTTCTCCCTAACGCGCTCTTTTTGCGCATTATCGTTTAACCGTTATGCTTTCTAAAATCAACCTCTTTATTATGTCAGTATCGATCAGTGGCGTGGCGTGCTTTGTGATACATCGATAGATCTGCCATTTAAACCTATGGAAAAAGACCGATAAACAGGGTTTTCGCAACGAACACCTCTATAATGTATTCTTCATCATAGCTTCAAATGGAGAAGTATTGATACTCGCTCATTCACGCCTAGCCACTGTTATCGATGAGTCGTAAGCGGAAGTTTGCATTGAAGCATTTCTTTGAATGTTTCACCCGTAAAGTTTAATTGGATGGAAAAAAACTGGAAAATCTCTATTTTAGCTAAATTTGAGCAAGAATCGTTAAAAATTGCAATAGGAATCGAAAGAAAAGCATAACTGGTTCTTCCTCATGTATCACATTATGTCACTATAAAATTTCCACGTTACCATCCATCGAAGGAGGAAGAAGCAGCTTTTTAGACTTTACTCTGTAAAATATTCCTCTCTTCAAATGTGGGACCAAACAAGAGAGAAAAAGCATTCTGGTAATGACTGATGGTAAAACTTAGAAAATGTTATTTTGAAGCTTCTCATTGAATTTATATCTAATAATTTACCTTTGAGGCGATTGATTTATGATGAAGTAAAAATAATACACGGGGTCAAATAACAAATCTCTACTGACTTTTAATAAAAATTAAGAGTCTTTTGGGAAATAAAATTCTCTTTGATCATCTGCGTTGTCATTCTAAACCACAAAAATAGAAATAAGAGTCAAAATAATTAAACTTCGCTCCAAAAAGCTTCAAATTTAATCCTTACAGAAACTTTGATTCTTCGTGAACTTAGGGTATAAGATCTGTCTCAATGAAAATTGTGTGTTTAACTTTCTCTAACTATCGTAAACACAGAATACTAAGGCATAAATTTAGAGCACGTTAAATCATTTAGTGCGAAGAGATCATAGTCTCCTAGCCTCAACTTGATTCCATGATAAATTTAATAACGTTATCATTATTGATAACTGCTGATATATTCATATATATTAATTAACGTATTAAAATAAAAAACCGAGTGTTATCATTTCTCATCCATCTACACTTGAGGCACTACATATCAAAAAGACACAGAAACACTCTTTGTAAAACTCAGAGAATTGTAATAAAGCTGAGACTTCTTTTTATATTATGTAATACTTTTGAACTACAAATAAAAGTTAAAATACGGCTGATGCAACAGAAAAATCGGAAAGCTTGAAATGAAGCAATTTCCAAAATTACCAATTGAGACCTTTGAGTGAATTTATTTCCTCAGTTTCAATGCATGAATTGAAAGCATTTAAAAATTGCGAGAATAAATTTTATGTACCTCAAAAATGCAATTTTTGCCAACATTTGGACGCTGCTTGAAAAAATGTACCATCTCCGGGTGATATTATGTCAGTTTTACAAAAGACGTCTTTGTGCCTCTTTGATCCTGTATTTTTCATACTTGCAAAGGCTTCGGTGGCCTAATCCTGTGCTCTTCAGGCTGTAAATTAACGCCAAAATGCGAATGAATCTTTCGTGTATGAAATATCAATATTTAAATGTAGTAAATACTGGTTTTTGGAAGGCAGCGGGTGGCGAGAAAACAGTATACAGACGACTGAATTCTAAAAATAATTTATTCATAAAAAGAAACATATAAGTATTTTTCTTATAACACAGTGAGAATATGGCAGGATTATTGACTTTTAAAAATATTTCTATCCTACCTAAGAAATGTATCCATAAATAACAGGAAAAAGCATATCAACAGCTGTTTGGAAAATGTAATGACAGTGAGAGTTAATTGAGAAATTTAACGTTCGACATCTGTAGTGTCTGAAAAGTCGGACACATTGAGGAGATGAATTCCAAAATCTTAAATATTAGAGAATTAGGTTTAAGAGATTCGGATTTTAGAAAATAGAGTGGAAATTCAATCCAAAGTTGACGCTTGGAGACAGTAAATCAACTTTTTTGAAGCCGTCCTAGAAGACTGGGCGCGCCTTAAGTGTAGAGATCGTCATAAATGAGCGGGAACCTTTTGTTGAATAAACAATAAATATGACCAATACTCTAAGAAAGTCCAAGGTAGTGCAAAGTTTAAGTTTATATTCTTCGATAACATTGTTACATATACTTTTAGGCATAGTTTTTTTAGAAAACTTTTCGAGGAGACGGTTCATTATTTTAAGTTGGGTTCGAGAACATAATTGAGCTGCACGCAGATCTACAGGGATTGCATTCATCACACTCAAAATGTAATTAAAATACAGTAGTAAAATTATGTACTCAAAAACGTCTTATTTAATGAATAATTTACTGGCGATATACTAGTGAATCAATATTACGTTGGATTATCTTATCGCTTGATGAACCGATTATATTTGCGGAACAAATTTCATCTTCTACTCTTTTTCCTTGATCTGCTTACGTATTTGCTTCAAGTTTAAAATTATTTTATCAGAACTAACACAAATAAATGAGAGATTAAGGCTATGTGCCCACTCAATGGAGACAATCGGTAAAGAAAACCTTTCAGTCGATGTGCAAAGTATCTCGAAATTGATCAAATCCATCGATAAAAACTGATGGGTCCTCATAAATTATCGAAAAGTATCCGAGTAATCACTTACACATATTATGAGTTAGTCTGATTTTTCATCAAACTTGGCAACAGATTCACAGAAGAGGATGACGAACAAGGCCATGGGCCAACTGATCGATCTAGCTTTTGATTTAAGCTGATCTGTATGAAGTGGTCCGTGATCGAAACAGCGGGTGAGCAGAAGCCTAACCGAGAGAGAGGGGGGGAGGATTGCTTCCAGGGAATTAAAATACGGTTGCAAAGGATGAAAAAAGGAGTCACCGAGCGAAGTATAAGCAATCTCGTGGGATTTGTCCTGTCGAGTGAGCAGGTTGCCTTTTCCAACGATATTCAGACAACTGAGGCACGGGCTTTAATTACCTTAACGGAATCGCGAATAGTCTTCGACTGCTCCTTTGTCAGAGATGGAACACTCCATGAATCGAAGTTGCTAAATTTAAATGAAGAATGTACTTTTTCAACCTGTTTTCTTCCAGATCAACAACACTTGCGACAGTACTCTTATAGACACAAAATTGTAGGAATCTGATCAAACTTGCTGAAGATAACTGAATCGGTGAGAACGAAAACACACCAACTCGGAAAAATTAAAATACTCAAGACGCACACAAAACTGCATAGTAGGTGGAGAAGTTAGTATAGAAAAAGGTTTTTTTCTGGCGAAAAACAAGTACTTATGGACACTTGAAAGGTCCAAGTTGGAACAGATGTGCCAACTTTAATGACCTTCGTGTAAATTAATTGTCTTCAATAGAAATTGAGGATTTTCGAGTTAGCGAGTTGGTGTATTTTCGTTCTCACTGATTCAACTTACGTTCAGAGCCAACGGCGTCTAGAACTTAATCGTTTCTCCTTGTTTTATCTACTCATGAAAGAAAACTTGATGGCAGCTAAGAAAAGCCTGGCAACCTCAAATTATCGGAGTGTGGTTCAACAAAACAATAGACGCACTTGAACTTGAATAGGTAGTTCCTCATCCTCCTCTGATGAATTCGCGGGATGAATTTACTGCTCAAAAAAGTTACGGTTTTACACTGCCTCCAGTCGTGGATCAGGACTGTATTTTAGAATTGGTTTCTTGCAGCCAGTGCGGTGATTGTTGATCGCAAAAAAGTTTTAGGTTTCTTGAAATAATTAGCCATGATACTAGAGATAAATTAACATGTGAACATTAGAAACAGTGCCAAAGTTATTACGGCCTTAGTCACACTGTTGAAGAAATATCAACGTGGAATCCGAAGTGAAAGTGGAGCGGAATCTACTCTTTTTGGGGAGTAAAATTTACACTTGGGGGGCAGATTTTTTATTCCTTATTTATAACACTCAATTTTTCTAAGGGCATAGTATGCTCCAGAAAGAAACGTGCTTCGGATTCCATACCAGTATTTTTAACAGTATATACCACACATGTGTTTCCTCAAGCTCTTCAAAATTATATTTCAAGCTTGCTCATTCAACTAAGGAATTGATATGTCTTTCTTTCAGCCACAATTAATAATGTAATAATGGAAAATGGAATGAAAATGTTCTTAATTTTGCCGGCAGATGACAAATCAGTGTCAATCAGCTTGCAGAAATGAAATGAAACATTTTTTTTTATCAATATCCGTTTTGTCGTATTGAACAATTTTCTGCACGATATAGTCTGAGAGTAGTGCGATGTGTATTTTCCATATTTAGATGCATACATAGCGTCAATTTTGCAGGTCTTGGCGATGAATATATTTTACGAGAGAAGCTCACAAAGTACTGCGTCTTCTTTTCATCGCACAATAAAGGAAACAGATTCGTATTATTGGTAGCACCGAAGCAGTAAAAAAAATTACTAATTCCTGCGCGAGTGAATTTTTTTGCAAAGAAAATATTGTTACAATATTATTTTTTTCTATTTTAACGACTCAGGACACCTATCATTGAGAAAATGTTTACTTAGCGGATTTCATTTTCTTCATTTTTACCTATTCTAACACTACTTAGAGATATACATTAAGAGAAGGATATCACTCATCCGTTAAAATTTGGCAAAAATATTTACATCATAAAATTGCACATTTACACTTCATATATACAAAAATACTTACATATTTTTAAAATACAGCCTCTTTAAAACATGAAGTTTACAAGTAAACAAAAACAAAAATATAGACTTTCAAAAAAAGAAAACTTATGATAATGATCAAGTTTTTAAAACAAAACTGGACGGTATAGTTCCAACGAAAACACAACGATACAATATTATCATAATGCCAAATCCCACTTTGGGGCAACTATATTCTGCCACGCAAGGCCATCTAGCCCTTCAGAGGAAAATCTCCATTGCACGATCACGACGGTTCAAAATTTCAAAGATATCTTTTCATTTCATATTTTACAAAGGAATATAAGCGGAATAATAACTGATGAAGTTGTGACAACGAATTTCACAAATTAAAAAACGAAGACCCTGATACAGCGCACGTATACAACGAAGAGTTTGTTGCGAAGAAAAAATAGCTTCACAACAAAGCGAACGAAAAATCTTAAACAATCTCTTAGATTAAGATACTTTGATTAGATCAGATCAGATTTTCAAGCCTCTCCTTATACATTTCCTCGAAATTATACCCTGATGAGCTGCAAGAGGCAGGAGAGTTACGAGATCAATCTCCATCAGCTGTATGCCTAACCTTCATTCATACGCTAGCCTCCCATTTCATTGATGGTTACTGGTGTGGGTACGTTTTAAGGTCCCGAAGCTGGTCTTCCAGATCTAGATTTCGAGGAATTGGGGCAGTCTAATTAATTGATGGTTACCGTGGCTTCACCCTCCCCTCCTATCCTCCTACGCAATCAGACCTTGGAGTCTCTCGCCCGAGAACAAGCGTTGTCGCAGATTGGTCCAAAAACTTCAATTTTGGTAAAATACCTTCAAACTTCAACACAACAAGAAAACGGAAGCACGGCAATGAATTCATATAAGAGTGTATGCGTTGAATTTATAAGTCGTCATCAACGCCTCATAGCTGATTGTAAACCAAGGAACAAGATTACTTGAATTGAACCAAGCTTAATTTGGGGTAAATGAGTTGGGAACAGTTTTGAGCTTTACAAGTCTCTAATTTGCTCCTCAGAAAGATTCGCCTTTAAAAAAAATATTCTGAATGTAAAAATAGCAACCGTACTTGCTTCTTATCACGAGAGTAGTGTAACGTCAAAACTTTTCTTCTCGAATCCACCCTCCTGCATCTTGGTTTCATTCGGTTAAGTCTGGTTCTTTTACACGGCTTCAATTCAAATTTAAATCGCTTAATATCTGTAACTTCCGTCTTTTAGCGTGTAGTTGAAACTCGATACACTCAAACTGTACTCAACTCTGACTCTTATGGTAGCAAAGGTATGGCGAACTTAAAATAAATTATTAAAAAATCATTACAAAAATGAGAGAATTTGTTGCTAAATTTGGCAGGAAGGAAGGCAATGGTTTAACGACGCATGATCTCTTCGATACTGAACCCTTGCTTTTTGACAGGGGGTCTCGGCTGAGGGGCTGGGGCGGGGGCGGGCGGTGCACTAGGAGGGGGCGACGCCCTCTCTGCCCTTCCGCCGCCGCCGCTGCTGCTGCTGCCGCTGCCGCTACCGCTACTATCGCTCCTACTGCACCTACTACTGGCTTGGCTTCCGCTCGGCTCTGACCATTCGTCCGAACTCCTTTCCGATTGAGTGAGCGCCTTTTTCGGTGGTTTGCTAACCTCAGGTTCCGGTTTCTTCCTGATGACACCTAAATCTAGGGCGCCCTCGTACGTGACGGTGGACGAAGGCCCAGGCGCGTGGAGATCACGTCGTACTTGGATCTGGGAGGGAGGCGGGTCGGGAGGACGCATGGAGTAGGAGAATCCTCCGGGGTCGGGTGCCCGCGAGGAGGATGGCGAGGGAGAGTGCGACGGCGAAGGAGAGGGCGAGCGGCGCCGCGGGAGAATTCCCGAGGGTGAGACCTGGCGCTTGAAGAGGTGGGCGGCCGGGGAAGGGAGGCTCTTCATGATGCGCACCGGCGAGGGAGACTGCCAGCGGTAGGCGCCCATCATGAGAGGCGACTTCCTCCTGCAGAGCGGCAGCGGAGAAGAGTTGCGGTGGGCCGGCGCTGGGGAGAGGCGCCCCCGCGACTCGGCGGGGCCCGGCGAGGGCGAGTGGCGGCGGAAGAGGGCCGGAAGGGGAGGCGGCGGGGACGAGGACTTGAGCCGCCGAGGAACTGGCGAAGGAGATCGTTTGCGATAGTGCATGTAGGACTCGTGGAGCAAGAGCGCCCTCTCGCGCTCCCGGTCGGCCGAGCTGCTGCGGGAGTCCTCGGGCGCTTTGGCCGTGAGGGCGCCCTTTTCTTTCTGCAGGTTCTCCGGGGCGTTCCCGGCGGGGATCTCCCGGTTGAGCAGGTCCGGCGGGACGTCGCCCACGGCGTGGGTCAGCGCGTGGCGCCGCAGGTCGCAGTTGCGCCGGAAGACTTTGCCGCAGGCGCTGCACTCGTGCGGCTTGTGGTCCGTGTGCGTGAGCAAGTGCGTCTTGAGGTTGGAGCGCTGGTTGAAGCTCCGGTTGCAGACCGGGCACTTGTGCGGGGACTCCTCAAGATGGAGGATCCGGTGCACGGCCAGTGTTCGCGCTTGGCAGAATCCCTTTCCGCACTCCTGGCATTTGAAAGGCTTCTCCTTGGAGTGAATGTACCTGTAACAGAGGAAATAAAACGATTCCATTTAGTGTTTGGCAAAACGAAACCGCAAAACAGTATTCAACATTCCATGATTGAAATCGATCAAATCTTTTTACAGTTCTTCCTGATAAATAAAAAGAATATTCATTCCGTAGTGGAGAAAAAATGACTTTTTCATTAGAGAATGATTGGTTCATTAAGAGTTACACAATAAGGAAGCTAATTTCACCAGAATCAGCCTAACTACATCTGACGTTGCCTAATTTCCTCCGGTGATTTATTCTTTCATAGAAAATTAAAGAACGTTCCAACTTGAACTTTTGTAAGATAATTTTTGCTAATCGATGCTAATTCACAAAATGTTTCAAGAGGTTACGTTATTTATATTTCTGGAGACAGAATAAAACATGAAAGGAAATTAAACAATTTGAAATGCAGTTCGGCTGATTTTGAATATCTCTACCAATCAGTCTGATGGAAATTACAAAAGATAATATTTAACGAGTTTCGCGCGTTGAAAGTTATATGTCCATAACTTTTCTTTTCCTCTTGTGGCCAGTTCCGTCTTGAAGTCGATTCAATCTGAAATAAGGCCATAAGAGTTTGCTAATGTGTAAAAAATATTTTCCCCACTCAGTATATTTTTTTCTCGATAGAACCTCAGCAAACTGTCTGCGTGATTATCAGCTCATTGAGAGACCATCCTGACAGAGACTAGCATTTAGGCTCACCAAGGACTGAAGAAAAGGTCGGACTTTCTCACGCAACATTAGAATACGGCATTTCAAGCCGTAATAATTAGGAATATACCAAGGATGGTCACTGTATGTAAAGTAAATTAACAACCTAGGCACACCCCACCTCCCACCTGAGGCTGAATCCGATAAAATTCGATCCTTCTTTCTCCGCTCATCCCAAGGTGTTCACTTAACGACGATGCAAGAAAAATCTCTTCTGCACGCAAGATGCAAGTCTCGGGACAAAACGCGACAGGGCTCGACGAAGCGATGGACAAGACCGATTGGAGACCGATGTCAGCTAAGTTGGAGTTTGTACTCGGCGCCGCCAGATAGTGCTTCTAGAGCGGGGTTTCGACCCCTTCAGCTCCGGGCGAGAGAGTCAACTCCTCCGTGCGGCTGGCATCACGGCTCGTTTCTCGTATGTAAAACGTAGAGGAAGAATAATTGATACGAGCAGATTACTCGCACCACGCACCGAGCACCGTGCATCAGGCACCAGACAGCGGAGCATCGAAGCCACGATGCCAAGACGCGGTGCGGTGGTTGCGTGGACAATGGGTGGGGAGAAGACTTGGCATGACGCAGTCATCTACACTTGCAGAACGGGTACTCGACAAAGGTAAACACACTGTGAGTGAGCGTTGCCAATTTCAGAGCAATTTTAAAGTGTTCTCTCTTCAGTCTTACAGAAACAGTAACTTTGCTCATAGCAACCACCCGCTCCCACTGGTAGAATCAATTCTTTTAATATTAAGTTCATATGGATGAATTCGAGCAACAACTATTAACTCAAAATTAAACGTAGAACTAAGCTAAATGCATATGTATGCTTCGAATATGAACAGCATTAATTATATGACTTTTATGTTTTATTCAAACAGATCTAAAAACACTAATTGCCTATTCATCTGTATTTCACATAACTTTGGTATTTGCATCGGTTGGTCGGATCAGTTGGCCAGTGGGACTCCCTCCTCAGTGTTTTCCTCGTCCATTTCTCTGTCTATCAATTTCAATTATCAGCCCCCAGTCAAACATATCTTTTTTACGCAAATCAAATGATCACTGATCGTATTAGCACCAAGAAGCAGAGCAACTTGACGAAAGCAGTGGCGTGGTGTGCTTTGCGATGTATCAACTGATCCTCCATTTAAACCTGTGTGAAGGGATCGATAAATGAGGTGTTCGCGACGAACACCTTGATAATCGATACTTTACCACGGCTCCAAATGGGGAACATCGATAATCGATCATCCGCGCCTCACCTCTGAGTGCGATCAAGTTTCTATCCTTGCGTTCAAGTCTCCGAACATATCTTCATTATCGTTCTCTTGCATAATCCCAATTCCAAATTATCATTTCGAATCGATTCCAAAATTATCACAATTTTCCACACAAGTATATTTCAGTATGCATCAAAAGGCCAGTACTTTTTGGATTTTAAACCAATGCTTTGACCGGGCACCGACTTAATATTCTGGTCAATTTTTCCAATACATTTCGCAGAAGTATCACTTGAATTTATCGAGGGAGCGCGCGGAATTTAGCGTGACGCGTGGTTCTCCGCGCAGGAAAGCTGCCGCGATAAAGCCGGTCGGATGAGCAGACAGCGGGGTGGAAGCGAGGACAATTGGCCGAAGAAGTATACGATTCATTGATAAGGTGCGCGGAGCACAGGGGCTCNGGGGGGAGGCGCGACGAGACAATGGCCGCGAACGAATGCGGACGCGCGGCCGGGGAGCCGACGGCCATAAATTCCCGACGAGGACTTGGGACCCAAGTTTACTGTTGGAGCAACTTTGGACTTGGGACCGGGGACCGGGGACCGCGACCAGGGACGGGGTCGAGAACATGGCTTCGAGCACGAGTCCCTCAGCTAGCTACCCGTGTTGTCAAGTGGCACGCAAATGTCAATGGGCTTGTTGCAAACTTCAGCTAGAGTCCCTTTATACTGCACTGGAAAAAAAAAGTAGCTTGGATCAAGCATGATAATTCTTGAATTTGCCGCCAAGAATTTTTTTTATCTTGCTTTAAGCTGACTTTTTCTTGATTCAAGAAAAATAATGCTTCGGTTAAGCAAAATAGTAGCTTATATTAACCAGCGAAATTCTTGATTTAAGAAGAAATACTTCTTGGCGGCTTTAAGATTCTTTTTTTTTCAGTGTGAGAGTAAAGACAATGTGAATCCATTTCTGATTGGTTCCCTTAATTCAGGCCTTCACCGTGTCACAAAGGGGAATGAAGATTACATCTTCACCAATTACGAAGATTAAAAACTGGTATGGACCGAGGAATTGGGGGGTACGGAGAGGAAGAAACGGAATGAGAGAGGTAACGGAGACGGGAATTCGGGAATGGGTTAATCAAAGATTACAAAAAAGTCCGATATGTGTAATGTTTATTCCCGTTCGTGACATCCATAGGGAGCGTTGTCTCAACTCTCTCTATAAAGGGACTCCAACTTCAGCTACAGCAAGAAGATGAGTTCGTTTCGTATGGGAAAAGGCTCAAAAATCACATGTACGTAGAGTCGTAATTTAAATGGGAGAGCTGGCGTCATGTTCTGGTCGAAAAGTTCCGAGTTCGAGGTGCGCCGAGCTTCGGTCACTTTTTCGATACATTTTCAATTCCAAATGGCGATGTTGAATACAAAATAATTCGTATACTCTTTGTTTGCAGCCAATGGCCGGGTCCCCGTGTATCGAAAACAATCGATTATTTATCGAAAAAGTGGTCCGGCGTGACACAGGAGTGTCGAAGTTCGGGACCTGGAAAATTCTTAAAAGTGGCGCAAGCTCTCCCATTTACAGAAGAGCAGAATTTGTACTGGTTGCTTCGGTGTTTCATTGATCAAGCCGAAAAGAAGCTCTAGCGCAGGAGATGGTGCTCTGAAACCTTGTGCCTTGCCACTATTATTCCAAAGGGCTGTTTCTCTCATGACAATGAACGTGCAAACTTCGCGGTTACGCTGAGCTCGCTACTTTTATTTCAATATAAAATGCATTCATCGAAACACGATTCTGTGACGTGCACAAAAAGAGCTGTTACTGTTACGCCCTAATCACACGAAACTAAGGTAGCTCATTGTGTGAAAATCTGAACCTCTCTTTTGAATTCTACGTGAAAAATTAACAAAGGAAAATTCAGATCCGAATTTTACTGAAATCTTTTCAGATCTAAGGACGAATTTATTTTTATAACATGATTGCGTATTGAAATGTTCGAGACTGAAACTGCCGAATTTTGCGCTGAGATTATTGTAGGATACTTTATGATATTCAATTAAATACGTTCAGTACATAGCGATGAGCAACATGTGTTTACAATTCTACGCATACCCTAAGTTCAGGTTAACGGCGTGAGGTCTTGAATATCTGGTTACAAATGATAGCCCGGTTCATCAAGACTATACTCGTTTCGTTTTGGGACCTGATAACATCGAGGACTCATTTAGTCGCGACCAACCGCGGGGCCGACCGCTGAGATCCGCCGGAAAACGCATTTTTGGAATAGTTTTGAAGGCTGACTGCCGAACCGCGCCACTTCGATGGTTTTGATGGAATGGATTTCATAATTTCGAGAAAAGACCGCGCGTGTCATTTTCTGAGCCAGGAAGGTTTGGGACAGTATGCATTCTGACGTCAAATTCAATGCATATCAGGACATAAGAATAAGCAATTAAGTCGATTAACCGTTTCTTATCAAATAATGTTGCATCTCCGCTACAATGGATGACGACAATCACAGAAATTTACATCGCCAACGAAGTATATTCCTTTAAGGCACTTAACAAGAATGCAGGAGCCTCATTCATACACGAATATGGAGACTTTAACGCTGCATAAGAAAAATTAACCATAACGCTAATCAAGAAAGCGATAAGAAAGAACCGACCAAAAATTCGGTGACCATGAAAAATAACGAAGGAAGTTAATGAGAATGCGAGATCCTTATTCATACGTAAATACGGAGACTTTAACGCTGCGTAAGAAAAAATGACCTTTGGAAAAATCCTGATGGATTAAACTAGAACAGACTTTGTTCAAAGACGGTGGACAAAACAAATGTGGACTTGGTATGTATTAGTGTCAGGCAAATGATAAAAAGGCAGGGTGGTTTTTTTTTTTTTTTTTTTTTTTTTTTTTTTTTTTTTTTTTTTTTTTTTTTACTGAGCAAGAAAACAAAATCTTTGTCTTGAATTGCTTTACTTCGAAGCATGCTTATTCATTGATAAGCGGATGTACAGAAGGAGGGCTGTTATAATATTATGCTGCGAGTGCTATGATAAGAAAACACTAGAAATTCTGAAGTGGGTCACGAAAATTTGTGGGAATGTAGTTGGATGGAAAGCATTTGATCTGCTCCTATCTAAACTCCCCTAAATGAGGTAATTTTGGGTTCACTTGAAATTTATTTCAAGAAGGCGAGAATATTTGCAAGAAATTGGCGACGCTGGAGTCGTCTTATCACGTGTCGCAGCCTCGCGAGTCACGACCCGACCGTGTCGTCGAATGTTGGTCGTGATACGCGAGCCGTGGTTTTTCACTCTGCCAGGCACACACCAAAACAGGCGTCTCCACATGTAAATTTCCCGTGCCTCCATGACACCACGTTGCCAAACTTATCTCCGGATTCCCGTGATATCCGTCCACTCACACAAAAAATCACACGAACTGGCACCCGAGTCTCGTCCCCCATATTTTATTCTTTTGTCCCCGCGTGTGCATCGCATTTTCGAGAGATGCTCCATTCACGAACTTCGGCGACAATCCGGTCGACCGTGCACCGATTGAACGGCTTATTTCGAGAAGAGTGCATGCGCTATAGAATCTCCCGAGTGCTTACGCCTTTCTTGAAATGAGCCATTCAATTCTGCATCTTGTTCCCATGAAACAAAAGCGAATCGTGGTGGGTGAAAATTTCGAAACTGTGGGGGTCCATGAGAAAAGATAGCACGAACTCGGGAAACTAGACGATATGGCGATGAATACCCCGATAGAGCCATAGATCACATAGCCCTTGGCACAATATTCGGGTTCCTTGCGTGGTAGAAAATCTGGAGAGAGAAGATAATGTCCTGTAAAATGTATTATCTACGATATTGTTCGTACTAGTTTGTGAGACAATGAAGCCAATTTCGGATATGAATTTCGGATGCAACCGAGCTATTGTGTAGATTGCTGAAATGAGGCAAATGTTGATCTTGTTTCCCAGTAAATGCATTGAAGCTAGTTCTATTCTGATACAGAGTATCTTGTCCCCTCATTCTGAGCTAGAGAAAGTGGAAGGTCCGATTATATAAGCGAGAACAGTCCCTTCGGCTAAGAAACACTACATAATAATTTTCTATATATGACCAAGAATTTCTAATCTTATCAGAGGCCAATTTCGACCCTTTGAATGGAAAAAACGAAAGTATTATGTGTTACAATTGGTGTTCGCTAAGGTCATGCTTTAATTGTCCGTGGAATACCCATATCAGGTCTTGTCGGAACGTTCTTTCCGGTAGGTCTAGGTATGGATTTTGTTAAAAAGAAAAGTTTACACACTTTGTTTAGAAGTGTTACCGACAATAATCGCCGTGGATTTTTACAATTTGCTGCAACAGTTTCCACGTGTCGAAATACTGGTCTTATAAATTCTGCGGTAAACAATGTATTTTAGACAATGCTGACATTTCACTCAAAATTTTGGGCCGGCTTTGGCTTGGCCGGCATTTACACATACATACATATTTGTCGCTTTATAGCGCTCTCCGGCGCTCCGCGACGTCTAACCCCCAGAGTGTCCACTTCTCACAACCCTTCAGAGAGTTGACACTCCCTCATTTCATTGAAAAAACCTCTGTCGCCACCTTTTCACTGGTCGTCCCCTTCGCCTCCTCCCAGAAGGAACCCAATCGAGCATCTACTTTGGCAGCCTCTCTTCCGTCATTATGATCGCACCAGACAAGCTATTAGGTCATGACGTCGAATACGACGGAATTTCCGACTTCCTTGCGCGTCTCAAGCTATCAAAAAAAGTAAAGTACTGTATGTATCTCTGGGGAACGATTTTCGGGATCGTGATAATGACAAAGAAGGTTGAATTAAGGACTCGGTAAACGTGGAGTCCCTTTATACTGAGAGTCAAGACAACACCCCCTCATGAAGTCACAAACGGGAATAAAGATTATAGAAATTGAACGTTTTTCGTAATCTTTGATCGGCCCATTCTCAAATTCCTTTCTCCGTTTCCTCTCTCATTCCGTTTGTTCCTTGCCGAACCCGTAATTCCCTGGTCCATTCCAGACTATAGTCTTTGCAGTCGGTGAAAATGTAATCTTTATTCCCGTTTGTGACACTGTGAAGGCCTAAAATACGGGAACCAATCAGAAATGGATTCACATTGTCTTGATTCTCAGTATAAAGGGACTCTGGGTAAACGTGGCGGCCTCGCGAGAAATGCGGGAGTTGCCCCGGAGAGCGCGGGGCAATGGAACGGAGAACCGAGCTGGGGCAACCGGTTGGAGGATGAGGACTCAGGAGCTGGGATGCTGATGCTGATGCTGCGCTCCCGAACCCAGTTCCCGGTCCGGGGTCCGCTCCGGTCGGCCCAGACATCCCAGCTCCGGCCCGGCCCGACGTAGCGCGGCGCAGGCGCAGTGCCCTCCACACCCGCCCCTCCCCCCTCCTCCCCTCCCACCTCCGCCACTCGTTTCAAAGATGAATCATGCACCGGGTAGCCTGGTTAGGTAATAGCCGCGCTCCCATCGCCTGGGAATCTCGCCCTGACCACTGTCCATCATCCCATCTCGGGTGGACATGTGATCGACCGTCGTCGGCATTTTTAGAGCGCTGAGAGCTCCCATAAGACCCTGAAGCATCTTGATAATGAGATGCTTGCGGCAAAAAAGAACCAAAATCTACTCTACCGTCCGCGGGAAAAACGCCGAAGCTCTAATCAAAACTTCGCATGCTTCTTCCAAACATGCAGTTATTTTCGAATCAAGAACAATAAATGGTCGTCGGTTTTTCGGTAATGGCACGTTTTGTCAATAAAAAGCTGACACACTGAAAAAACAGATTGGTAGAATTTATTATTCCTTCACGCTGTATTTCACACAGCGTCAGTTTGGAGTCAATTCTGCCAGAAGAAAGGTAATATACTGGTACAGGTAACCATTCCTCTAGCAGAATCGACTTGAAGATTGGTAGAATTGACCATTCCTTCACGCTGTGTGAAATACAGCGTGAAAGAATGGTAAATTTTTCCACTATTCTTTTTTCAGTGCTTAATCTAAAATGGAGTTGCTGAGGACGGCAGTATTTTAGAAGTGTGGGGCTCTCTTTGTTTTTTGGTAAGCTAAAGTCAGAGAAGTCAATGATAATCGGTTAGCACTTGGCTTATTTTTGTGCATTTTTCATGAAGAAGTGTAGCTTGGCTCTTGAGTTATGTAATATATAATAACGCACTTCATTTTTTGTAAAGATGACTTTTTGAACACTCCTGTTTCATTCAATGGAGAAGATCTACTAGGATCGATTTTCTGTTCGAAAAAAGCATCCGATCAGAAGGAGCAATTTTCCAAGAACGCCAATAGAATGCAAAATAATGGCTATAGGAAATTTGATTTTCGTAGGATATGTTAACTGAAATGAGTTTGAACGTTTTGAATGAAGAGATGATCCATAGTTTTATGATGCTCACGGTGTTCATTACCACAGTGAATCAAGATTATTTGTATTACTGGATATGAGTTGAAATGGAGAATTGGGAAGGAGAAGGATTGCATTGGACATTGACATACTCGCACGAATTAATGACAGAGCCCTAAAATTATCGAATCGAAAAAGGAGAACTGATGGAGAGAAAAAACTTATCTACTATCGGAATCGACGCCAGGCCAAAGAGGGAACTTGGCGACCCGGACCTTGAACAACCTGTATCATAAAGCGAGGAACTTTTAATCTCTTCTTGGCCCCAAATCTGCGGCCCTCCACCGCGCCGCGCCACCGGGCTGTTGAAAATCTTCCCGTTTTGGTAGCCACCGATTCCTCTCGAGATGCGTCAAGAAGGAACGTCAGCTTCCATTGTGAAACTAAAAGGCGAACAAATGAGAAGCCGCTGTTTGTTTATTTACTGGTTTCGAAACGGCGGATAAGAGAAGACCCGGCGCCACATCACTTCGATAAATCTCGCTATTCTAACATGTGCTACACAAAACGCGAATGGTGGTCATAGGCTAGCCATAATTCCGTGTCCAACGAGGCAACGTTGAGGATGCCGAGACAGGCCGTCGAGAGGATTTTGAGACAGGTCAGAGGGAGGGAGAGTGGGCGAAGGGGCGGGGGTGCCCGGACGGCCGGATGGTCTAACGACGAATAAAAACATAAAAAAGGAGAGGGGTACTTCTTTAAGAGGCATTTTAAATGCAAGGGTGGTCTGTTGATGCCGACAGGTAGCTCTCCGCATCGGCGAGTCAGGTGTTGCAGGGGCACAGGGCGCTCCGAAAATAACTACGGACCCTCCTTCATGGACCCTGTTAAGGCTTCGTGGAAGACCATTCTTACGTTAAAAATGATTAGGGTTGGCCTGGGACCAAATTTTGGAAGCTTAAAGAAAATTGACGACTGATTGTCGTAATCAAATAGGCGATGAGTGCTTCCTTCTTTCATTTTTTGAGGATCACAATCACTGCTAAACACTCCCGAATGGTATGACTCTCTTCCCATGCGCATGTTTCATCACAAGGTAACTAGGGCTTTGTCCTCAATTTTAACACACTCATTTTGGAAATATAGGAATACTGACGCAATGATTTGATGCGTTGAAATATATGTGTAGAGTTAAGGGCATAGAGTTAGTGAGAGTATAGGTATTTTTCTTCTAAAAAATTTTACGTGGAACTTCAGTTGGAAAAATGTAGAGAAAAGGGGGAAGGGGTGAAGGTTTGAGAAGGTGAAAAACTAGGGAGGGAAGAAAATAGGTCCTTTTTAGCAATGTTTACAGAAAAAAATGATAAAGCACAAAATTGACCAAAAATAAATCATTTCTTCATCAAAAGAAGAAAAAATTACCTTTGAGATAAAGCAAGGAATTCATGAGGCTAGATAAACATGCGGCGTCGGGGTGGGGGGTGGTCCAGGGAGTAAACGTTTTGTGCGGAACTGTTATTTATGAAACCCTTAAAGGGTTTGGACATTTTACACTTAGTTATTCTTAATCATGTGATAATGCTTTTAAATCCTTAAAAAAGGGTGGAATGCGTCAAAACCAATGTTATTGAAATACGAGTCATTTTGACCCATATTAGTCGGTCACGTAGAAAAAGTGAGTCAGTCATCCTAGGGTTAAAAAATGAAACGCTGGAGGAGACGAGGTAGCGATTGATATAGTTAAACAATTTTCGGTTGATTCTGTCCATGTATTTTCATATAGACCCGGTCCTCCGCGGCAAAAATCTTGGAGAACACCCGGTGCTCTCCGATCACGGATCTCGGATTCCGAGCACGTAATAGACTCGGCGAGTTCAGCTTCAACCCCCTCTAATCTAAAAGCGAGCCTTTCTGGTAGGGGTTTAATATTATTAAATGCCGAGCCCGAACAGAGGCTCAGAAGGAAAGACAATACCACCCCCTCCGAGCTTCTGTTCGGTGAGCCACGCCATCCGTCTGCTTCCAACTCCTCCGTCCTCCCATCAACAGCTTCTCCAACAAAACTAAGCATTTTTACGACATGACTTGCTTCTCTCTGTCTTATCTCCACCTATCCTGTGTCTTGAATTCTTTCTTTTATTTTGGCTATTTATCACTCCAGTCTTTATGAGGGTGAGAAGAATGAAAGTTTTGATGATACGTCTGAAGGAATACAAGTTGAACATTTTTCAAAAACGCAATCGGAAATATATGTAATTGTGGCACTACACGGAGAGAGGTTTCAACTCAAAAGCTTGGTTAATATGAGAAATAAAACACAAAATAACCCCAGCCATGGGTTGGCGATTCCGAGAGCTAATGCCAGCTTGTTTTTTCGAAGAAATGAAATAAAAAAAACGAGTGGTGAATACCAATGTTGCAATCGGAGGCATGTATTATCCCAGTATCTCCAATGTTTTCATCGCTAAATTCACTGCGAACTATAAAATCTGTACAAAAATTTGTTGGTTTGAGTTTCACCTCCTATATTAACCAGAAGTAACACAAGAACACAAATATTTTCATCAGTGTAGATTCTGTTTTACTAATTCCACCCACAATGTGAGGGCTACTGTTCGAATGTTGTTGGTACACGCATATCAGGTCTTGCATTATTTCTACAAACTGGAAATTAAAAGAGTTAACGTGCTCACTGATAAGCGGCACACCACGATAAAAAAAAAAATTGGGCGAGGCCGCGTTCATATTGTCGTTTCCCACAAGAAAAAAAGTAACTTCATTTCAATATTGCCAGATTTTCTCGCGCAAATTACTTTTATACCAGGAGACCCTTGGGAATTTCTAGCTGAAAATTTCACTGATTTTTCCTATGTTCTTATGCAAAAAGTAGACACATTTTGCGCCAAAACCACACATGCATCTTCCTGTAAATCATTGAATTGTTCCAGTCAATTTGGCAACCTTGGAATTGAGTTACGTTCCTTCGTGAGGGAGGCGACGAATTATGAAAGGACACAAATTCTCCTTCAAAATTATCCTCATTTACATCCAACCAAGAGTAAATATCATAACACTTTATCGGGAATTACAGAACGTGAGATTACAACTGGTTTGAAAGTGACTACTTTGCACAAGCGGACGTATGCTGAAAGGAACTATGTTGCACGCAAACCTTATGCACATAGTTCCTTTTCGCATGGATGTGTCCGAGTCATAACGAAGCATCGGAAAGCGACAAGGCACGAGTAGCGGCCGTTAGAGAGGGCCGTTTTTGGCCGTAAATTTCACAAGGTTGGCAGCCTCACCGGGAGCCCGACGCAAAGTTGACAGTGGAGAGGGCGGGCGGCGAGCGGGCGCGCTGGATCAGGCATTAGCATCAGCCATCAACCCCCACGCAAACAATAAACAATGGCCGCCGCCGCCGCTGTGGGACCGGGCCCCAATGCAAAATCCGAGAGAATTTAATGCACGGATTTCATGCGTAATTGCCAGGGGAGGTACTGCCCACCTCACCTTGTTGCTAGTTTCTTCCGAAAAACAATTTTCATCGGTTTCTCGCAACTGTGACATTGTAAAAACCACACCGAAATAAAAAGTTACGGGCTTCACTGCCGTGTTAAGGAATAACGCCGTGTGAAAATTCGAGAGATATCAATTTCCCTCGATAAAACATGTATTTTTGACGAAACTCAAGCATATTTACCCCTGACATTTTCAGATAATTTAGATTAAATTGCGTACAAAAGTTTCTGAAATTTTTGAAAAAAGATATTCACAATTTTCCCAGTATATTCGACTTTTATATAAGGAAATTTGGCAACGTCTGAAGGCTCATACGGCGTTCTTCCCTAGCACGGTAGTACAGCTCTTGCCTTTCAAGATACTTGCGAACATAGAGAGTCTTCGTGTCACAGAGGGAGTGGAACACCTTTTTCGAATTGAAGAGGGACCACTGCCTAAACAATTTCGAATTACCGAGGGGATCGAAATACTTTGATTTTTTTTCAAATTAGGGAGGGTTTTAACGGGAAAAGCCCTTTACTTTGAACTATCGAGGTTTTCGAATTAAAGAGGTTCGCAGTATCGAGAGGCGATTGTATATAGACATACCGTCCATTGCGGACTCGCAGGCCGAAAGTTCCGGATGCTGGAGCTGTAGCCTCGACTGCTCCGTGTGCCACACCCTAAACTTTTGGCTCGCTTGAGCCCGGAACGTGGACAATATGTCTGCACAGCGCGTAAGTACGGCTTCCACAGCCGGAGTTTTTTTTATTTTTTTTTTTTTTTATTTTTTTTTTTCCAGTGGGTTGATACAAAGGAAATGGTCTTAGTTACTAGGTTAGTCTTAGGAATGGGGACCATTCATTAAAAACATAACGCATTCGGCAAGAGAGGTAGCGGTCAAGAATTTTTTTTTCTCCCTTATGTGACTAGATTTAAGTCATCTGGGGTATTTTTTCAACAGAGTACCTGTATAGAGAGAGTGCGGGCATGTCGGTAATTCTTCGGTTAGGTCATGGAGCTTTTAGGGCCCAAAAGGGCAGCCAACCTATGAATACAAACTATCCAGGGTGAATTATTCTTACAATTCTTACGACCTTTCATTTGCAAATCACGTATTTGACTTAGTTTTTGCATGGATTTGCTCATTTTTGGAGAACAATGATCATTTATTAAAATTCTTAGCTATCTTGGTTCGATATTGGAATCTGAAGAATAGCAGTGACATTTTTTGTGTTGGACGGCTGGCTACTCTTTTGGGCCCTAGGAGCTTCATATTTCGACTTGTCCCTTACTCTCTGCATATAGGCACTCTATAAGCGAATTTTATTTAGAGGTTTGGCACTACTTTTTTGCCCGAACCCTCGAGGTGCCATTCTATTTGAGTTCGGAACTTCCGATTCGGTGACTGACGAATCGCAACGTTGGTGCGTACGATTTTGGTACCACCTCGAGAGGTGGTTCTAAAAAAGGTTCGATCTATCCAAAACCAACGGATATGATTGGTCGAATCTGGTGACAACGGTGTCCACTGATGTTGGTAATCGATGAGACAAAACGAGACAGAACTTCCCAAAGCCGACATCGGTTGGTCCAGTGGTTAGCGCAACTGATCACAGACCTAGATGTCCCGGGTTCGAATCCCGGCCTCGGTGGCAAGATTTGATGGTCTCAGATCTTGTCTCCGTGGAGTGGCATGGATGTTTCTCTTCGTTTCTTCCTTTGTACTTCCGTTTCTACTGTTGTTGTAATCTTCCCATCATTTAGCGGTGGCTGTTTGTCTACACGACTAAGGCCAATGAACTATACCTAGAGGGCGCAAGCTCTCAAAAAAAAAAAAAAAAAAAAAAAAAAAAAAAAAAAAAAAACTTCCCAAAGAGGTTCGGAACTTCGAATAAAATTCGCTTTATTTTTCACCTGCGCTGTGAAATTCCACGTAGACAAGACGTAGATTCTCATGAGTATTTTTGCACTAGTCGGCAAGAGCGGGACCCGATTTGAATAGCCGACGATGTACGAGCTTGGCCGAGGATTACGGCCAGCCTCCGGAGTCCGGAGTCACACCCAGGAGGGGCATTAGACCGGCCATCATCAGGCCAGCTTTGTACAAGCTAGGTACAACTTGCAGCGCACGGCATACAGCATACGGCATACAGTATACGGCATACCTCCCGTAGAAAAGGAGGAGGAAGAAGGGGAAGAAGAAAAGGAATACCGCGAGATAATGAGAGTGGCTGCGGGTGTCTAGTGGAGGCTCCCCTCTGAGGTGGGCAGCCATGTTGTCGCGTCTCAAATAAAATCACATCCAATAGTAAAATTTTCATTTACATTTTCGACTCTCAACGAATGTTTGAACTTTTCCGAACATTTATCACGTTTGGGTGTTAATACAGTAAATCAGAAAAAGAAAGCATGCATTGTATTGAACAATACCGTCATTTAACAAAGAAAAATTTTTTTTTTTAAAAAAAAAATCTCCAATGGTTATGGAATCTCAACGTAAATCTTCTTTGCGTCATACTGCCACATCGTGAGTTTTCAATTGATTTCACCCGTCTCACAATAAAATCTTATTCGTAGGATTCCGTTCCTGTCTTACTTTTCTATCTTCTGCGTTAAAGTCTCCAGGAAACTGAGAGAACGTTGATCGATAACGGGTCGCGTTAAAACACGATAGGAGTAATATTTTGTTTCTAACCTGTTTGATTTCCAAAAACCTTCATTATTTGCTACAATCAAGTAGTAAGTACAAGAAATTACTCATATTGTCGATAATTCTTGTTAACTTCAAGATCGTGAGAAATGTGGAACAATGAACTCATCCAATTACCCGATCTCATATTCCTGTACGGTCTCTGGCTGAAATAGATTAGGTGAGGCACTGATTAGCGCTCACTAATTGCTGGAATAATGGAGGTCTATTATAAAGACGTGAGAGATGAATTCGAATGAAGCAATTTACTCACTACCGCGGAAAAATATTCTTAGTGAAGAGCCTATGATTTCAATTTCTGCCCCAGAATGAAATCTTGGATTTCTTGAAACCCAACATCACCTGTATGGAGTGCAAATTGCTACATGTTCTTAAAATGAGGTTTTCGTAAGAGTGAAGAATACTCAAGTAAGTCCGATCCATTATATACGTGAGTTAATGCAAACATAATGTACTTGTTTTAAATTAGCTTTTAAGTTCTTCACCAGCATTATTAATAGCAAGATTTAAATTTTGTCCTGAATAATGTGGGATTAAGGACCAATTGAGAAATGAAATAGACAGAAAGGAATCTAAAATTTTGGAAAGAATCTCTCTTCTGGCTCAGAGAACTACGTTATTTAGGTGATATCCAACTAATCTCTGATGTGAGACGATCATCAAAATCGTGAGGCTTCTGTTTTAGAGGCTGAATGTTAACGTGCGAGTTGTGTTTTTTTTTTTCATTAGATTTCAGGAATTTGAGCTTGGCACAAAATATCTGTTCACATATCAAGAGCGATCTGTGGCGAGAAGAAAAAATTCTTATTGCGCAACCAGAAAATAACACTAATTTACGAACACTCTGTCTTGTGATCAAAGGACCGTGGGTAGAAAAAACAAATGCTCAGTTATAAGTATGCATAATACAATCATTTACACATTGATGGAGTTTTTGGGGCAGTTTTTTCACGTTTACTCATTTTAAATGATTTGAACCCGCATGCATGAATACTTTAAAGAGACTGTTTTCTGCCGTGGCATTTGATATACTTTGGGCTCGGCAATAGGTACCGAAACATTAATGGAGGCAGTTCATAAGCTATTTAATTGCTACAACCTCTTGCCTTTCACTTGACATTTGATTTGAAGCACTTAGGTAAGTACAATTCATAAAAAAGCTAATTTGGACAATATGTAATACGGGCTATTATAGGAGAATAGTTTAATTTAAACATAAAAACGTAGGGAAAAAGAGTTTTACGATTCTGTAGAATTCATGACTCAAATAATAGCTATATGAACAAAGTAAAACTTTGGTATTGAGAAAAACTCTACAGGATGCTCTCACTGAACCTAAACCTTGAAGACTGACTGATTTCAAGAGGGGGAAAAGACTGCAGTCAATTCTAGTTTGAAAATATTTACTGAAACTCAAACAATCCGACCGACTGCGCTAGATTTTTGTGTTTGATTTCAAAAATTTAGCTTTCGGAACAAGGTCTAATGTGTAGGGTGTCACGCAAACAAAAATAATTGATCGAGCCAACTAAATTATTCCATCCTAGCAGACTAATTTTTCCTCAGTTGACTACCACTTATCCACATTGAAAAACAATCATTCAATTTTTGAAGACTCAGTGGAATACAAAATATAATTTTCATATAATTAATTATGCACCTACTTGTTTTTCTTTGGTATCATCATTGTTATTTTTTCTGTGATTTACCACTTGTTTCTTTTCTCTCTTGACCTAAAAATTACTAAGATTTTCTTCCCGCAGGAATATGAAAAATGCTAAGACGCTGAAATTGTGGCATCACTGTAAAATGGGCAAAAGAACTCGGACGTATGAAGAGATGGGTGCAGATGATGAGGGGGTGCGGAAGGGGGGCAACTTGGTGTCAGTCAGGTGAGAGGCTGTGAGGGAGGGGGGAGAGCGCCCGGGTATCAGGTGAGGTGAAGCAAGGGGGAACACCGCGCATAGAATGACGACCATGTTGCCAGCATCTCATCCGTGCGGCTTAGTTCATGTATCAATTTACTTCCTATCTGATGTTGAGTGATGAAGTTCAGTAAGGAATTCTCGTTTTGATTGTGTCGGTTATCTTGTCCAGGGCCGGACTAGGAGCAAAAGACCTAGACAGCGTGCACCTCTTTGGGGAACGGGTCCCACAATTGTAGGGGGGAGGTTGGAGGTATGTAATACCCCAAGGAGGACGGAGTCTGGGGGTCCTTCTGACTAATTTTTAAAACTCCTCAAATGTTAGACTATTTTTTGCAAAAAAAAAAAAAAAAAAAAAAAAAAAAAAAAAAAAAAAAAAAAGGATTACCAGGGCTTCTAGCAACCTGAAATATCGAGAATTATCAGGGAATTTCTGTAGCTTAAGGGCAAACCTTAAAAAACAGAGTGGGTCTGACTTTAACTCGTTGTTAGTTTGCCCTGAGTTTCTAAGGTAGGCAACGCGAAAACTTAAGGGGCCGAATAGTGGTATCACTCTCAGACGTCGCAATTGCTCGAGGAAGAAAGCAGAAACATTCACAGAGCATGGCATGGAGCGTCCACATCTTTTCCCGCTTTCAATAATTTGCTGCACGAATTTGATAAACAATAAATTTATGAAAAGGGTGATTTCATAATTGAAATTGATTTTCCCACTAAAATGTAATAATGAAAGAAGAATCAACTCTAGGAGAACGACGTATCCCTTTGGCTCTGAACGAAGTTGAAACAAATCCACCGTATGGACAATCAGAGGTCCAAAAAGAAGAAAGAATCACGTCGATGGTGAGTAGGAAGACAGAGGCAAAGGTACGACTAGGCCATCCGAACCGAACATACACATTACACATCCGCTCGGGAGAGGGTTAGGCTCTGTCAACACAAACAGAGGATGCAGCTCGGAGGACTTAAGTGTTGCTCGTCAGCCATGGTTGCCTAATTGCTAGGTCAGTAAAACTCGCTTTGTGTCGGCCGCTCAGAGGACACTGAAAGTCATGGGCAGATATGGAATGCTGAGTATGACATACTCTACTGCAAAGGCGTCTTGTAGACATTTGGACGTATTTTTGCTAAACAGAACTAGAGACAGGTGAGAAAAAAGGAGTGTGCTCTATAGTCAAAGGCCGAAAGAATGAATGGGAATTACAAAGCTCCTGTGACGTCAGGGACGACGAACGGGCTCGATGAGTCTAACGATGCCGCATTAACTCATGAGCTCTATCCACGACGCTCTTTTGGCATGCACACGGCTCATGAGTGCCGCAGACGGTTTGCGCTTAGCTCCGTTTGGTAGAATGTAACATACCGCTTTCCCATTCTCCCAATGGGAATCACTACCGTTTTTACATTGTTTCTTATGCAGATTTCTAGAGCTTACCCCATCTTTCACACTTGTCTGTAGTTCCGTTCAGCAGAATTACGTTCATTTTATGCTCACAGACTCACCAAAATCACTTCTTCTCGTACTAGATTCAAAGCCGGTGATACTTCTGTTAGTTGTAGCTAAATATCGACGGTGAAACTACCAAACCACGTATCTCGGTTTGCGACGTCGCAGACTTCCTGTCATACTTTATTTTTTAAATGAATAACTACTGAACGTCCAGTCTTGAAAATTTCTGTGATTTTTTCTCTTCGTGCGGAGAAAATTCTGTGAAAATTTCAATGAATGATATTGATTTGGTCTACTTTAAAAAAATAAAATGTGAGCGTAGATTTTTAAACACCGCAACCGAGATACGTGGTTTGGTAGTTTCACCGTCGATATGTTGGAAAAAAGTATTCCGCGCAGAATCAAACCTCACATATCTACAAAGTTTTGAATAAAAGAGGATAATCTGATGGTAGCCTCAATTACGATGAGGTTTAATCGTTGGCCCGAGCGTCACTGACAAACAGCCTTGCCGACCAAACATGGCAAGCGCGGACTCAAGAGTCGTGATCCGGAGAAGTCACGGCGGTAGCGCGGGACATCTCGATTTCGGAGCGACTTTGTTGAGCGTTGACTGGTGGCTGGTGAGCGTCGAGACAAAACAATAGCTACGTGGATTGAGATAGAGAGAACTATAAGGAGAGACACTCCTGTACTCATCGGACAACTCTGGAGCCTGGCCGGGTGGCTCGGCTGCTGTGTTCCTCGCCGCGGCGCGAAGTTGTCACGACTTCTTTGAAGCACTCTACAGTGGTTACATGTGTCAAGTGTGGCCAAAACGAGGACTCTGAAGAATAGGAGTTTCTTGACGCATGAAGACTTTATTACTTCAAAATTTGATCATACTGAACAACACGAGCGATCGTCAAGACGGCAAAATGCAGAAATCTTCGGAGAGACTTTAACGCGAGGGAAGAAAAGTAGACGCACCGGTAAACCCGAGTTGCTAGCCGCATGGAGTTATCACTGGTTAAAGGCTCGGAGCCTTAGACCCATCTTTCCGCGGCGTCTGGCGCAGCAAAAAACGCTGATGAATCTACCAAAACATTTTGCATGAAGCCGACGCCTTACTGGCGGAAAGACTCAGCGGATAATTTTATTTAGCAAGACGCTCTGATCAGTCGTGAACAGACCGGAGTGTCGTACGCCTATGGGTGCTCTGTCCGCTGTCTTGCCTCGTTCTTTTCGGCTTGATGACTCCGTTTTTTGCCAAAATTATGTAATTAAACCAGTATTTTTGCAAAATTTTTTGAATTTTTTGATCTCTCTACGATTCCGGTGTAGATTCACCTTAAATTTCCGGGTTCTGGGGGGGACGATCGAATCACTGGGTGGGACGGCGAAGGGAAACGGGAGAGGATCAAGGCTTCCCGTCGAAGCCTGTTTCCAGACGGGGGATAATTCGTCAAGAAATCACGGACTCATTTTATTTTGATAGATTGCACTCATTTGCTTTCCAGAATTGTTCGCATTCCGCGACGCGCCGGCCGGCCGAGGGCTGAGGCGTTGCGCGCAAAAATGATAGGTTGCGAACCGGTCACACGAAACTATTACCGCAGACGGTGCTGCCATGTCGCGAGGAGTCGAGTTACTACGTGCATGCGATGAAAGGTTCAGGATTCCTCCTCGGGAGACGTGAAATAATGCTGTATCCGAAAGAGATAGTTGCATACCGATATACGTAACATGAGCTGGAGAAAGGGAAGTTTTAGCATCTATCGATTTGGAAGTTGCAAAAATATTCAAATCCCCTTCGCACCAAAGTTAGACTACGCTGAGACTAGAATTCAAACTGCTTAGTTTATCTTTTTCATTCGGATTCATTAAATTTGCTTGAAAACATGAAAAAAACAAGGGGAAAACGGGAAATAAGGCTAAAAACACAGCACTCAAAACCCGAGACGTCTCGACTCAAAACTGAGTCATTCTTGGTCGGAAGACAAATTAAAAATTAACACATTTCGGAGAAAAAATCTGAGATCTACATGTTGGTGACCGAGATCCGAGAAAGAAACAGAAACTTGCTTAATTGTGAAAATGACGTGCCCTCATTTGACAAAAAAAAGTAATGAATGTAAAAATGAAACAAAATAATTATAATCTGATCTTCTGTAAGGTGCCTTTTTGAAAGGACGAGAGTAATTAATTGCATTTTAGAGAATCCTTAAGTGGCGCGGCGTAAATGATCGATTATCGATATTAACACATTTGAAGCTACGGTAAAGAATCGATTAATTAGGTGTTCGCTGCGAACACCCTATTTATCGAGCCTTTTCTATAGGTTTGAATTGTAGATTAATCGAAACATCGCACAGCACGCCACTGCTAAAAATATTCATATGGGTTTCATGGAGTTTTTACGTAAGTTTTCGGTCGGTATTGAAAACATTCCTCACTTGCAAGTTTTGCTGCCTCCATGCAGTATTTTATTTTTCACTTGGCTTTAATAAAATGGAGAAATGGAGACAGAACTACTGAAGTTAAGAAAAACATTCATTCTTCTGAGTTTTCCTCTCGACTGCAGAAATAAGCCCTCGTCAAACCAAGAAAATCTTTTCTGCAGCTGTAAAATTTAGAGCTCACGCCTCCACTTCTGATTTTATTGCTTTACTAGGAAGAAGACCATAAAAAAATCGCTGATTTCTATAGCCATAGTACACACGTCTTACAGTGTCATTTCTTACTTTGCATGTTTATTTTTTCGTATGCAAATTGAAACAGTGACGGATATCGATGGCGGCTGGGTGGTCCGGTCTGTCGTGCAGTCAACTGTGACGATTGTT
This sequence comes from Bemisia tabaci, assembly GCF_001854935.1. Classification (NCBI taxonomy): domain Eukaryota; kingdom Metazoa; phylum Arthropoda; class Insecta; order Hemiptera; family Aleyrodidae; genus Bemisia; species Bemisia tabaci. The sequence goes on along the minus strand of NW_017547207.1, from coordinate 1,057,769 downwards.
TTAAGGAGCCTGACGAAAATTAAAGTAATCGAAAAGCAAATGACCCATTTCGGGGATAATATTTTAGTCAACAATTTGTAATCATTATATTATACTTGATTGGAATTTACATTGCATTTTGAAGTCTGCAATGTTTATTTCTGAACACTCGAAGAGTCAGAGAAATTGGTTAAACTTCTCCAAAAATAGAAAAAAAGAATTTCATTTAGACGCAAAAACGTCAATGTACTACATGTATAAAAACGTGAGTAATTACTGATAAATCCTGCAAATCTCCATCATTTTTACTTGAAGTGATTGTGCGTCAGTTTTGCTAAAAACAAAATAATTATAATTTTATTTTAACTCATTTTATGAGAAGGGACACCATGACTCAATTCAATGGTTGACCGCATGAAGCGATAAATCGATCGGAATTAAGATTTATATTTCGCTTTTTCTAATTAATAATTTATCTCGACATTATCAACTCTTCATATACATTAAGATTGCATCAGTCGGATAAATAGGCGATGCAGAATCTAGAGTTTTTGATTTAATCAAAAATCTGATTGAATCAAGAGTATTTTTTCTTGTCAATGTTTTCAAGAGTCTGGACTCTAGATCCAATGCGTTTTTTTTCCAGTGTATGTAGGTATTACAGAAACGCCGGTAGGCAGGAAGTATGAAATTGTGTGAGATGTGAAGATAAGTTTTAAGTCTGATGGTAAAAAAAATCGCAAATTGTGGATTGAGCTGCAATTTTCTCGCTAGATTTTGCAAAATCGTTAAAATTCATTCAAGTGGATAGCCAATAATTCCTCTACAGCTTGTGAAAACATGTCCTCCGTCATTTTTATCGAACCTCTCGTGAACTAAAGCTCCGACTAAGGAGATGGGTGGAATTTTAATATGTAAAAATTTGGCAGCGCAGAGCTGAGAGGAGTTGGTTCATGCCTGGCCGGCCTGAGCCTGGGCCCAGTTGAAGTAATCTCACAGGAATGATGAATGCCCGTGGTGCAAAAATAATTATGCGAAACCTATTTCGCTCCATTTTTCGCCTCCAGTTTGAATAATCTGTACACATTTCAGAAATGGGTTCAATTAAAAAAAGAGAGACTGGAGCCTTAATTGTAGATAAGGAGATAAAGAATGCTATTAATGAAAGCGTGCACTAACTACGCTAATCGCAGTACCCTCGCCGGGGCTGCCCTGACTTGGACTTGGCCTCTAATGCAGCCTCCGGTGAGGCCAGATTTAGCCGCAAGCCTGATCGGAAGAATGCCTCTTTTCTGCAGACCTGGGATCCGACACGTTTTACGTGAAATAGGAACAAAGTCCTGGAGGTTTATCATACGTATTTCTTATTTTTACGCCGTAAGATCCTATTGATGGAAACACACTTTGTATGAACACCCTGCGATATAAATACTCAATAGCCTTACATATATTCTTCCTTTTTTCACATTACAATCATATATCATTCGAGAGTCTTGGAAAGAAAAAAAAGGGGGGAAAAAATTATAAAAACTGAGACAGATTTGAGGATGCAGCAGGTATCAGAAACTCTTGACACCAGATGCCATAAGCAGAATATATTGTACTTAAGCGTCTGGTGTTTTGCTACCAAGAACGTTTCATTTTGCTACTATATCTTTTCTGTCCCTAGCCTAACCTAACCTAACAAAACCTTTAACTTGAAAAGACAAATTTGTCAGGAGTTTTTAAATACCCGCCATAGAGAATGAGTAGTGAGTACTATCCTTCCACTGTGATCGCTTTTGTTTTGTTAAATTATGCACAGTTTTTTTGTGCAAATTCGCGATTATTTCCATTTTGGAATCTTGTTCATTATGACTGCCGACGTTTTTTGAGATATTCGGACGATATATGTGATTAACAATATGCTGCAGAGTTCCACTTGCTATTCTATCTCTCATATTAATACATCTAATCTACTATTAAAAATTTCCGAATGATCTTAAACTCTGTTCATGTTGAATTATACAATCATCAATTATTATCAGTTTTTGTCCGCGTCTCCAAAGTGGATTTGATGTGAATGCCTACAGTTAATCTTGCCGCAGAATGTACAACCTTTTACCGTATCTTGCAGCCTATTCGGATATGAGACTGAACAAGTCAATTCCATTTGAGGCTCCTTGACGGAAAGAACTTCCTCAAAAATTGAATGAGTCAGTTGCGCTGGTCATAAAATTGTGTTTTGATGCTTGATTCTTGTAGATCAGCTAGAAACATTAAGAACTGTCTAAACAACGACTATCTACGTTCAATATGCACCGAGATATAGCGTTCTGAAAAATTCGGTTTCGGACGTCATCCACCGCAGTGGTGACACCGTTGTTTTCTTCCATCTTGGTTCATCAGTCAGTAAGACACATTTGCACTGGTTATTCAACTCGGATGAAATCAAGGTGGAAGAGACCAAGAGTGTCACAACCGCGACGGATGACGTCATAAAACGATGTTTTCTATGTGCGATATCTCGGTTCATATTGAACGTCGAAAGTTGCTGTTTGAATGGACCTTAGTATTTCTAGCTATTCTACAAGAATCAAGCATGAAAACTCGATTCTATGACCAGCGCAACTGACCCATGGTGCTGATCGTACATTTCTTTATGGAGTAGGTAAGAGAGATTGACGAGAATGGGGCAGAGTACCGTTTCGACGAATCTGCAGCTTCTAGTTCCTACAAGAAAAGCAAGTTAAGCATAAAAAGTTCTCCCTGGAAGAAGCAATATGAGCAAGGCTGCTTTTGGGAGGCACTTCGGAAGCTCGACGTCTACTGCCGCCCTCGGCAGGGTGATTTACTTTCAAAATTTTACGTACGCTACCATATCAAAATTGGAGACTACCGACAAGCTTGTTGCGATCACATGTTCTGAGATGTGGCAACCTTGGAAAGACGTATCCGTTCGGTTCTCGCTGTTCGGCTGGTTGGTGAGTACTTAATGGTATGCCCTGCCGCCGAACGAAGAACTGATACACTTGGGACCTGTTGCGGACTCGGTTTCGCTCATTGCACAAGTCCGAGCCGGCTATTAGCATGCATCACTGCCACGGCCCGGCTCTCATAAGAGTTGCAGAGTCCGATTGGGGTTGAATTTCACTCTGACCTCGTCTCCGATAACCCATTTGAGGCGCCAGGTGCAAAAATGCCACCAACACTTCGATTGTTTCCACATTTCGTGCGAGTGCGACTTTTATTGGCACGAAGACCGATACAAGAACTTCGAATAACTAAAAACTTATGCTGACGGTCAGCTAACTTTTGATTATGTTTTACTAGGAAATTCTGTATCTTTTCAAAAAAGTATCACATCCGACAGCGAAATTGAGATTGCACCTTTTAATCCTCGGCGCTTTAAATATCGAACCGCGCAAGATTAAAGACGAGGCGTGCTTTGTGATATACCGATTGATTTGCCATTTAAACCTATGAAAAGTATCAATAAACAGGGTGTTCGCAACGAGAACCTCGATAATCGATTCTTTACCATGGCTTCAAATGGGGAAACATCGATAGTCCATCATTCACGCCTCGCCTCTGAGTGCGATCAAGTTTCTATCCTTGCGTTCAAGTCTCCGAACATATTCTCATTATCGTACACTTGCATTCGCTTTATATCTGGTGGAGGGTGGCAAAAAAGCAATAATCTACGGAAATTCCTGATCAATAAATTGAGTTAACTACTGTTTTAATTTTTTTTTTTTTTTTTTTTTTTTTTTTGGGGGGGGGGGGAGGAGTTTAGCGTGTCCATTTAAAACTCGATCCCTCTACACTGCAGAAGTTCAGAAATTGTTAAAAATTGCGTTTAATCAATAACTAGTGTATGAGCTGTACAAAATCTTAACTAAGCAATCTCAAATGCTGAAAAACTCGAGCATTTACCATTTCAGGTGACTACGCGGCCACAGAGAACTATCACGTAAGCATGGCTTATTCTTAAAGCCGCGCAGCTCTCCCACTGGTAACGAGGAGACTAAACAAAGTGCGGGTGCCTCAGCGGTTGACCGCCAACTTGACGGAGGCCATAGCAGCTTTTAACTCGAAAACGCTTCCAAATCGCGACTTAACTGCCATCGAAAACCGATAAACGCTCCGCAGACGACGCCAGGGCCCATCACCTGAGAGCCGCGTTGTCAGATTGTCGGGGAAATTAATCTTTGTATCTAAGAATCCTCATTCTGGAGAAAGAATTTCGAGGAGTTACAGGAAACATGCAGCACTGGACAAGAGACCCGGGAGGTGTGGGCGGTCAACACCGAACGGTAAGCACTCACTACGGCTTTCCAGCATCGAGCACTTAACCGCAGTTAAACTATCGACGTTGCCATATCTACCACACCTTCGCTGTGAGATCTAGCTACTAAAGTCGGGGGTGTGGTGACAACTTCTATGGAAAGTTGCGATAGAGAGTGATGTATACGTCATTTACGAGCACTAAAAGAAAAACTTCTTTAGATATCATTTAGACTTGAAGAAAGCGTCGTTTCTTGTCGACAAAATATTGTTTTTTTTAATTAAATTCGTGAAAATTTAACTTAAAGTCAGTTTTTTGAGTTAAGAAACGTTGTTATACTATCATTTTTTTAACTGAAACTTGACGCTTACAAAACGACGCTTTCTCGACTCAGAATACTGAATTAATTCAGAAATCTGACTTAAAGGTTTAAGGGTTGGTAAAAAAAACCTCCTGGGCCAATGCCGCATTGCATTGACTTCAGAGTGCAGTTTCTTGTCGCCGGATTTAAGAGTCTTGAACTCTTGTTTCAAGCGGATTTTGAATTGATTCAAGCGGATTTTGCATTGGTTCAAGCGGATTTTGCATTGAAACAAGAATCCAGACTCTTAAATCCGGCGACAAGAAACTGCACTCTTGAACCAAGAGGTTTTTTTTTACCAGTGATTGATGAATGATTCGCATGGCCTCCCAATTCTAAACATCAATTTCAAAATTCAAATATCGGCACTTCATTGAAGAAGTGATTATGTCAGAAACCTGGTTCTTCAGACAATTTTACATCTTCAATTGTAAGAACTCATTTTCAAACTTCCAAAATTCGAATTGGCGTTCGTAATTTGTATCCTTTTTCCTTTTCAAGGTTGACTTCGGGGGAAATCCACTTGAATTCGACGGAACTTAAGAATCCCTATTTTTCTGGAAGCGTTTTTAGTTTTTTGCCAAATGTTTTGAGTGGTTCTTCCAAAAAATAGGAGTGCACGATTGACAACCTCGTACTCAGCATATCGGTGGCTCCCCAAAAAAAAGAGGTAATGTCTCCGTGGTAAACACTTGAGACCAAAGAAGCTGCGCTAAGCCGACCAGTGGCGCGGCGTGAACGATCGATTATCGATATTTTCCTATTTGAAGCTATGGTAAAGAATCGATTATAAAGGTGTTGGTTGCGAACACCCTGTTTACTGTTTAGCGATCCTTTTCTACAGGTTTAAATGACGGATCAATCGATATACCTCGAAGCACACGACGCAACTGAAGCCAACGCACGGAAGGACGAGGTGAGGAGGTTGAGCTGGAGAGGATCAGAGCTTCAGGAAGTCGTGACCCACCAATAAATTTCATTACCCGATCAACTGTCCGAGTGCCAGTGCACTATCCGCTGAACGACCACTAAAGCACTTCCTTTCAATCCATTCATGCTTGCTCAACGTAGCTTCGCGTTGCCTGCTTGTACAAACCATTCCGAAAATATTTCCTTTCGGGCAGTAAAATGAATAAAGATTCTCGCTTTTAAAGATTCTATGGCCACCCTTACGATCAACCGAAAGTTCTGAAGCGTGCCGACTAAAATAATCCTTGATATCCATTTTTTTTCACTTTTCGGAATTTATCTTATTCGCAGACACAGATAAAGTGAGTAGGGGCCTTTTCAATGAAATTAAATCAAAATATCGTTTTCTTTTATTTTTTACAACTGATGTGATGCCCAACTGAACGAAAAAGCATGATGTCCTTTCAAGCGCGAGTACACAGCAGAAAAGTGTCACAATTCCAACTATACTCCTACCTGATTTTGGCGCCAGATATTAGAGTAGTTGCACAGGCCAGAGTATGGTTAATTCAGCTGAAAATGTGGTTGGATCAACCATACCTCTGGCTAGTGCAACTACTCTTATATCTGGCTCCAAAATCGGTCAGAAGTATATTTGGGAATATGATTCTTTTTTTTTCAGCGTGGTAGGAATGATATGCAATTTTTTGGCATGTATTACGTGAAACTTTGACGTTTTATCCACCTAGCTGAACTATCTTCCCCTATATTCTTGATTTTCGGTCTTCATTCTGCGAATATATTGCATTCCGCAAATCTCAAACTGTAAAGTAATCTTGCCGTATCAACCATGGCACTTTTCAATACCAACATTGTATTTACTCTGTGCTACCATTTTTTATTCGTGCTTGCGGGCTGCTTGTTGAAATTGGTGGACAAAGTCATAGACAAAGAAGACAAAAGGGATATGGAAGGATCCTAAGCGAGTGGTTGAAATGGAGAAAAGGAGGTAAGTAATAAACTAACAAACGAGAACCCACGGGAGACCTGATAGTTAGTCCATCACTCCTTCCTTAGTCAATAGGAACCATCTATTTCAACCAAAAGGATTGCTCCATACATACCCTCTATATCTTCTTTGTCCGTCGCTTTGTCTATCAGTTTCAAAAATCAGCCCGCTGGCATAGCTATGGATAGAGAAACGGGGCTTATTATACGGATAAGGAAAGGAACAAAGAATATTTTCTCTGGCAGAGAGACGGTTTGAACTATAGAGTTGGCGCGATAAAAAATTCAAATTTGTACACATGACAACGTAGGTTGTCACTTGATGCTCTCTCTGACGTGATCTCGGTGGCTGACGGGCTTGAGCTCCGTCGTGGAGAAGCCTCTGTTTTATAGGCTCCCAATGCAGAGCCGTGTACAACTGGACGTATTCCTACCAAACGGAACTATGTGCATTGAAACATGAGCCCTGAGACCCATAAGAATATATGCATAACAGGGCTTACGTCACTATGCACATAGTTCCGTTCGTCAGGGATACGTCCAACTGTGGGTGATCTCTGAACTCCAGCCAAAAAATCCCACCGCGCACCTCCAACATTGTCGTCCATTCATCAGTCAATCGGTCATAAAGCTGCTTCGTTCACTATCGAGAGATTCTCCGTCAGAGCTTTAGTGCCCATCAAAAAGCATGTTTGGCTAGAAAGGCCTATACTCTACGTTTGCAGGACGATGTGTCGATGTTTTCTGCTCCTCAAGATACATACTTTGGATCACGATGATATTTGACGTTGATGCTCCTGAAAACTCGGAGATAAGTCAGGTCGCAATCAACACGGTCTTTGTTACTGAAACCCTGACCTCATTTCAAATGGCAGGTTCAATGTTGTCGCCAAGCTGTCCCCAGTGTTTCTCTTACAAACATGGCATCCATTCCAGCAAAAATTGGCTGTAATAGTATTTTGAAACAACCCGGCTCTATGATTTGTTTTAGCCCACGATAGCCTGGCTATAGAACTTCTTATTGTCTCCATAACCCGGCTGTAGAATTTCTTATTTTTTATTGCTTGTATAGTTTGACTCAATGGACAGTAAGAAATTCCATATCCGAGTTATGCGGGCTATAGCCAATCCTATAGCTAGGCCATGCTCAATAGTAAGTCACTTTATACCAGGCCGTGAAGAGAATATTCCTTCATTTTTAAGACTTCAGAAATAAGCAGGGAAAATGTATAAACCCTTTTCATTCATCATTGACTTTGTATNTGATTTTTTTTAGGAAAAAGCTTTGCGATGTATACTGCATTGGCATTAAGGGAGAAATTGGGCCGTTTTGATATCACCTACTTTTAAATGATGAATTCAAACGGCGGAGCTATCGTATGTTTTTGGTATTTTGGTATAATTTGTTCTTAAAATATAATAATCAGAGAGTTTTTTGGGATTGGGCCGAGTTTTGTACAATAAACCCTTTTCATTCATCATTGACTTTGTATAAAACGATTTTAATACTAAGTTCACTGCATTTATCTGGCGAGGATGAAACCCTCTCAAGTCTGCAGTGTGAATTTTCTGAGGGTGACTTTTGAATATGACGATCACGGATCATATTAAACTGGCGATTGAGTTTAAAAGTCATATAGGCTCACATTTTGCTATCCGATTTTCCCAGTGATAATCTAGTATTTTAGGCCTCATTCCATAAATCAATTATCATGCAGCTAGAACACCTCTTTCCCACCCCATATCTCTGTAACAGAAGATCGTCGGTGTACTCTGAGGTAATATGAGGTGATATTAGCGATAAGCGCATTGCATTAGGACTACCCACGCATCCCCAGTGTGTACTGAAAAGAATATTTTATATTACTTATTTTCTCTACTGAAGCGTCTTTCCAGTAACGCAACTAATATGATTTGAAGAAGCTCCTCAAGCATGAAAAACGAGCGTGGGTACGGCCGTTAATTCAGAGCGTCAGAGTCTAAATTATAGCGTGCAGATTTTACCTGCAGCCAAGCAAAATAAAAGGATTATCGCATACGATGGCTCGGCAGAGGGCAGAGGAGGGGGGGGGGAGGCTCGCGGGAACTGCAAGACAATCAGAACAGGTTCTGGAGCATTCGCGGCTGCAGACGAAAATAAACCGGGAAGGCTTCGCTCTCGAAGAGTGACTGTCGTGGCAACAAATTAATTGGGACAGGAGATAAAAACGAGACGGAGGGAGAAGCCGAACGCTGATGAGAGGATATTAAGAAAGAAGCCCGGCAGAGGAAGAAGAAGGAAGAGACTAAGAAGTCGCATATTTTGCCGAGGATTTAGCGGAGATTTGAGAGGAGGCTCAAGAAGTCCGATCCGCAAGTGGTCGCCGCTGAATCTAAGATGCGAAACCGTTGCCTGATCGGGGCGCTCGTGAGGTACGGGGGACATAGGGCTGTTGGCACGATCTGGCGGCGGTGGATGGAAAACTTAAGCCGGACTGACTCGACTCAAGGTTAACCGGTGCGTCGCGTCGCGTCGCGTCGTGGGTTCACGCGCTGGACAGGGAGGCTGGGTGGGACGCCCGCTGTCGGCGTAGCGTCCGTGCACTGACGTGCTAAGGAAAAATGCCGTATAAAAATTCTGACGTTGTCAAATTTCTTCCAATAGTAAATATTACTCTTTCAGAAAAGTAGAGCATTTTTCCCCTTGGATTTTCTAATCATCGTACTGATTACTCGATAGATTAGATCAGGATTTTCTTTCAGACTCATCGTGGCGTCGCGCAATGGAACGGACTAATAGAAGAGGAACCTGGAATGGACCGAGAATTGGGGTACAGCAAGAAACGAACGGAATGAGAGAGGGGACGGAGACAGGAATTCGGGAATGGGCTGATCAAAGAATACGAAAACCGTTCAATTTGTGCAATCTTTTTCCTGTTTGTGACATCCATGAGCCGCGTCGTAGCCGCGTAAGGGACTCTTGTTTTTCCTACTCCTCTGCCTGTGCAAACCTGGTTGGTGGTGACAGAGGAAAACTGCCCGTAGACGCGGTAAACTTGAAAAAGCGTGTTCTGAACTGCGGGCCGATTATTGACATTTATAGACAAAGCAATAGACAAAGAAGACATAAGGAGTACAGGGCGATCCTATTGGTTGAAATGGGTTGTTCTTATATGTAGACTAAGGGGGTAAATGATGGACTAACTATCGGGTCTCTTGTGGGTTGCCGTTAGTTAGTCTATTACCTGCTACGCCCTTTGTCCATTGTAACCACCCACTTCCATCAATAGGATCCCTCCATATCCTTCCTGTCTTCTTTGTCTATCGCTTTGTCTATCCATTTCAATAATCAGCCCGCTGATCAGATTGCGCGCTAATGGATTTCAGATTTCTTTGACGTGCCCGACGTGATTTTTTTGCGATTGGACCCGAAAAGAGTAAATTTATTTGGGTGTACCTCTTGCGTGCAACACACCCATTTCGTTTTGTAGTACCGGAGATTGACAGTAACTTCAGACTTTAACCAGAGAAGAACTTCAGCCAAATCCACTCGCTAAAATTCGCCTTAAGCCAACACGAGTTTTCGATTAGATTTCGTGTGACGTCAAAAGAGGAGATCCAAAAATCCTGCGATCCGTCGTCGGATTCCAGTCGGGGCTTCACGGTCGACGACGGTCGCGGTGGATTTGACATTTGCCGAGGTTTATGAACCCTCTTAATCCCCCTCCTCCTTCGCCGTCGCTATCGCCTGGGACACAGGTTTCTGCGAGGCCGGGTGTAGTAACAGCTACGACGCTCAACATTAAATTCTAATAACCCGCCGACGGCCGATTTTATGACCTGTCGCGCCCGATGGACGAATATTCTAATTTATTGGCCGCACACATGCAGATCTACTAGAATATGCCCCTGACTACCGCGGCTTAGCTGCTACTTTACTTGGCTCGCAATAGAAAACACAACGCACTTATTATACGGTGCTTCTACAGCATTAAGGCAAGAGTTGATATTTTGATACACTGGAAAAAAACACACTGGATCTAGAGTCCAGACTCTTAAAAACATCGACAAGAAAAAATACTCTTGGTTCAATCAGATTTAAGCTTAAATCAAGAACCCAGCCTCTTAGCGGATTTCCTTTTGATTTAAGCTCAAATCTGATTGAATCAAGAGTCCTTTTTCTTGTCAATGTTTTCAAGAGTCAGGACTTTAGATCTAATGTGTTTTCTTTTCCAGTGTACTAAGAATCTAATTTTCACGATGAGAATATATAATTCATGTTATGGGCTGTTGATTGCTGAGTCGTACCGAGTGATTGCGATGGGAACCTCAAACATTCAAAATCGAGACTTAATTTCTAGACAGAGCTTCAGTAAAATATACACAAACAACAGAGGCGTGGCGTGCTTTGCGATGCATCGATTGATCTACCATTTAACCGCATGGAAAAGGATCGATAAGCAAAGTGTTCGCAACGAACACCTTAACAATCGATCCTTTACCATAGCTTCGGATGGTGAAAAATCGATAATCAATAGTTCACGCCTCTTCACTGACAGCCAAAGAATTTCAATTGAGAAAAGAAAAAAAGGGATTTTGCATGACTTCAATCAGGAATTGTATTGATATACTGAATTTGTATTTCATTAGTTGCCCTTACTTATAAGAACTTTTAATCATGATGGTGATGGCACAATGATTAAAAAAGAATTTACTTTTTCATTTTTACCTCCTAGATTATCATTAAATCCATCGTCCAAACATCACTCAATGAAGTTTTACCGAAGTTGGTTTGTCAGATTTACAGTAGGTAAGTTTCTTCTTGTTGCAAAAAATATTTGTAAGAAAAATTCTACCTCCAGAATTTATATTCTCTTCTTTCTATAACATGTATTATTTGATTTTAGGCCTCTAGAAATAGAATGATATAAGAAATTATAGACGCGTGCAACAGCAAACAGATATAGGTCAGATGTCAAAAATGTCAAGGATGCGCAGATACTAGAGATGCAACAAACTTGCTCAATTATGTAAGCTCGCCGGAGACTTAAACGCAGGAGTAGAACAAAGAGCGCGGTAGATTTCGGAGGTGTCATTGAGAGAAATTACTCAAAATTTGATCACCTGGACCGAATATTTGTATTGAAAAATTAAATTTCCCTAAAATAAGATCGCCAGCGTATGTAATAAATCAGGATTCATTTCCTTATATATTATTAGTGTATCTTAAACGAGTCAGATCGATTATAATGTGCCATTGTACAGTAGTAAATGTGAAGTCAAGGAAAATAAGTTCTCACGCATGTTATCTTTAGTTCGTACAAATCAGGGATATAAATTAAAAAATCGTAGATATTATTTCGTAGAAAATTCACGACTCTCAATTTCCCACGCTTTTTGACGAGGGTGTAGATAGGTACAGTGAATCTTGACCGGCGCCTATTCATGTTGAGATACAACCTCAGAGCGACTCGATCTTTTGTTGAAAAAGCAGTGAAAAAATTCATTTGCCTTAAAAATATATTTTCCAAGGCGGCACAGAGTAAGCCCGAGATCATCTTCGAATCGAGGAAGATTGGTGGGATACCTGATTAAGGAAGCAGAAGGCTATAAATCTGAGGAAAGGTAGCCGTTTTTCGGGTATCTTTCTCTCCGTAGGTGCTACTGAAGGTCAAAGAACCTGCCTCTATCTGTCGTGGACCCGACTCTTCTTTTCATTTCTATGTGATTCAAAACTACCTCAGCTATTGCCAAATTTATCGTCTTAATAATATGTAAGTACGTTGATTGGTAAAAACAAAAATGCAGATCTGAGGACGAGAAACTCTTCATTTATTTTTTTGTTTATCGATCATCAGGATGAAAGAACGAAGCTCTGAAAAATGTATGTTTCCGTATGACAATATCACTAGTTCTATTTCAATTAAATAATCCCACCATACCTCAGTCATCGTATTCAAGAATCTCCGATGATGGAAACGTAATTTTGGGTTTGAAAATCGGTAAGATTGAACTTGACAAAAGTTGTAAAGTATTTTAATACATAGTTATCCCCCGGTTTTCAGAGTACAGTGACTTGGTGAGCTTTTACTGTTTTCTGTTTCCTTAGAAAATTCTTCATCGATCCCTTTCGGAAATTTTTTTTTAAAAAATCAACAAAATCTCGGAAATCAGGAAAATAAGACGAAAAAAACAATAAGCAAGACGTTTTACCAAAAAATGTGGGCTGTTTCAATCTCTCTGATAGAATTTGTACAAATGCTCATTGTAATGACCAAAGGGTAAAGGCTAGATGATTCGATTATCGATAAAGTGAATTAAGTCTGACTTCATCAGATAGGGTGTATGTGTGTGTGTAGTTCTAATCAGGCAATTTGCATTATTATTAACCTAAAAACCTTTGATTTAACTTTGGCAACGTTTCATCGATTTCATCAATTTTCTCGATATGCCTTCTGAATTTATATTTATTGGCGGGGGTTACAAATATACGAATGCCAACTTTCTCAACGGAGTTTTTCACTTAGATATTTCCTTCCCGTGACGTGGCGTACTTTGCGATATATCGATTGATCTGGCATTTAAACCATGGAAAAGGATCGATAAACAGGGTGTTCGCAACGACCACTTCAGTAATCGATTCTTTATCACAGCTTAAAAGAAGAAAAATCCATAATCGATATTCGATCATTCACGCTTCGCCACTGTTTCCTTCAACCTGATACCTGGACATTCTGCAACACCGTCGGTATCAGCAGGTAGAGACGCCACCGATTCGACCGTCGCGTCAGGTAACCCCCCCCCCCTTCACCCGGTTGCCTTTATCCAATTAGGGGGCCTCACTGCATTTCTCCCTTCTCCATCATATAAATTAAAGTTTAATCACTTTCGTCTCCTCTTAAGTGGACCGATAATCCCTTGCCCCAGACATCTCGAAAGTTGGAATTTTTGGCAACACGATCCGAGTCGGAAGATTCTTCGTCCAGCGGCGCACGAGAGTCCAAATGAGCCAAAACAAAGATTTTCGAGAGATTCGGAACTGCGGGCTGATTTACGGAATTGGTAGACAAAGGTATAGATGGAAGAGACAGAAAGGATTTGGAGGGATTCTCTTGGTGGAAGCGGGTGCTTGACATTGAAAAGGAGAGAGGTAATAGACTAACTAACGACAACCTATAGGAGACTAGATAGTTAGTCCGTTATTTTCTCCCTTAAAGTCTATAGGAACCACTCATTTCAACCGATGAGATCGCTCCATACTCCCTACGTCTTTTTCGTCTATAGCTTTGTCTATCAATTTCAACAATCAGCCTGCTGAGAGGGTATTGTTGGTGAAAGAGAAAGGACCATTTTTTAAAGATCATCCTAGCCCAGTTTTGCTTATTTCACTGGATTATACGGTATACACGCTACGATATTTCTTCTTTTTTTCAGGAAAATGATACCAAATGGTAAATTATAGCCTGTTTTTCAATACATACTACTGTTTATACAGTTGCACATTTCCTCTCTCCTCTTTCTACAAGAAGAAATTAAAAAAAAAAAAAAAAAAAATGATCCTAAAACTTTTTTCTGCCTCCGCGATGAGCGTATTTTCTGGAGAATATTGCAGTTCCGCTGAACTTGTGAACCAGGGACAAGCGTTTTGAAACCCTCAAGTCAATACACACGTTTAGAATGTAAACCTCAAGAGTTAAGTTCTCATTAACCATTCTCATCGTTTAAAAATTATTGATGCGAGAAATCCATTTATAATGGTGCGAGACAAGAATTCCATAATTTACAGGTAAACATTTTTACTAAAAATCTCCCAAAAACAGAGCCTTTTTAGGACAAGTTTCAATTCTAGGGTGAAGGATGTCCAGACCTATCTGAACCCCCTTCTCCATGCCCAGTTTTCTTTGAGTGAAGATGCCGGAGCAGGAAAGATATGAAAACTGGCCAAATATAGCCAAACTGGCCAAATTTATTTTACTGAGATTATCTTGCAACTTCCTTACGTGACATCAAAATATCAGTGGTTGTCTTCACGACAAAGTTACTTTTGCGAACAACCAACATTTTCTACAACGAAGTGGTTTTTGCGCGATCCACAGTGCGGAGTGGTAAACAGGCCAACTGCGGGCAGTAAATATTTGCTCAAGTTACCTAATCTCATTCGATGCCTGTAAAAGGCAGCGTCCCATAAATGGCGACGTAAGCCGCCAAATAATCCCCATAAAAGATACCGATTGTTTAGCACTCCGGACTCCGGAGCAACACATCTTTTGCCGTACTCTCTTTTCCTCTATCCTCTTTTTAATCCTTTCGGCGACCAAACTCGCGTTTGCGAAATTCCGTGCTTATCAGGGTATACATAAACGCAAAAGCTTAAAATTAATTGTTCTCCACTTTTCCTCAATTGTAACTTTCAATATTTTTCATGTTCCGGTCGGGTTCCGGGTTATATTTCTAAAAAATAGTTTTTTGTTTTTTTTTGTTTTGTTTTGTTTTGTTATATCTTTGCTGGAGATCAGAAAAGTCAGATAGGCTTTGAAGCTGTTTCATCGCAATAAATTATATCTTGACTTAGGTACATCCAAGATGTTTGACTTTTACGACATGATTTCCAATGACGGGTTTTCATCACTATCGTTGATTGATAACCAATTAGAACTGAAAGACAAACTCTTTTACTCAACGATACAGGAAATGTAGTTTGGTGGTGGCTTACGAAAAATCGTAACACACACGGAGCGGTCGTTCGATAGGCGGGTGGGGGAGGGAACTGTCCGATTGCTATTCTCGTCATAACCTTAATTACATCGGATCTTACGGGAGTTTTTACAAATAACAATTTAGCGTTAAAATTCTTATCGTAATGGCTAAGTCTCATATCTAGACACATATTTTCAAACAGTTGAATCTGAATTTCATATAAGTCGTTATTCATTAACAATTCCATAAGAAACCATGGAGACCGACTATCCTCGTCCTAACCTAATTGTTGCTCCTGGTGTGTTACGATTTTCCCAGTTGGCGTGGCATAGGATCTTTGGTTTTGATCTTTGGTTTTGGATTGGTGATCTTTCTGGATCTTTGGTTTTACTGCAATTAATTAATTATTTTCAAATTTGTATAGTTGAATATAAAAATGATGGAAAGTAACTCACCTATGGTCCCTCAGATGATCTTGTCTCCTAAAAGCTTTACCACAGATATCGCACTCGTAGGGCCGTTCGTCGGTATGAGTCCGTTCGTGAATTAAGAGATTATAGGATTTAGTGAACTGACGATTGCAAAACTTACAAATGAACTGTTTCTTGGGTCGCGACGCCCGGCCGGGGGCGCGGAGAAGGCGGCGATCTAGGTGGGAGTGGGGGTTGGCCCCGGGGGAGAAAATGCCGGAGGACGAGCCGAAGGGCGAGAAACTAGAGGAGCCGGAGGGGTTGGCGGAGCTGGGGGGCGGCGGGAAGAGGCCCGGCGGGTAGGAGGGCGGCGGGGCGCCCGAGAGGGAGTCGAGAAGGGATGAAGGGCGGTGGGGGAGGAGCATGGCGGCGGCGGCGTGAGCGGCGTGGGCGGCGTGGGCGGCCGCCTCGCGGATGACGAGCTCGTTGCGCTCCTCGCTCATGATGGCCATGAGGTCGTCGCCGGGCTGGTAGAGGCCCGGGTGGAGGCCGCGCCCGGGGAGGACCGGCACGAACGCCGAGCTCGACTCCCGCCGGAGGTAGTGGAACGGGGACCCGGGGAGGGCCCGCGAACGGGAGTCCTCCACCGAGGTCGGACCCGCCGAACTCCCACTGCTCGGCATCGTCCCCGCGTCAGCGTGTCAACGGTGAACCGCGTCAGTCTGAAACACAACAAAATCTTCAATTAGACATCAAGCACGTGCAATCTGGAGCTTCTTTTGTAGAAGGCGCAATGAGACATGTAAGTACAATACATAAAGAAAAGGGTGGTGACCAGCGGGCTGATTATTGAAATTGACAGACAAAGCTATAGACAAATAAGACATGAGGAGTATAGAGCGATCCTATTGGTTGAAATGGGTGATTCTTATAGACTAAGGGGGTAAATGATGGACTAACTGTCGGGAGTGTCAGGTGTCGAGTCTCTCGTGGGTTGCCGTTAGTTAGTCTATTACCCACCCCCTTTGTCCATTGCAACCATTCGCCTCCACCAATAGGATCCCTCCGTAACTCTTTTGTCTTCTTTGTTTATAGCTTTGTCTAGCAATTTCAATAATCGGCCCGCTGGAGCCTGATTGTTGAAATTTTGTGTTTGTCGGGTAGACATAGGTGACATAGGTTAAAAGGCGGAGCGTGATTGGTCGGCTACGTCTTATCGCTGCTTTGTCGTGCCTATGTCGGATGGAACACTCGACATGCTATAGGCACCTCTTAAATATCCAACAGTATATGCGTCTGTATATGCGTCAACCGTCTATTCCACCTGACAAAGGCACGATAAAGCAGCGATAAGACATAGAGACATAGCCGACCAATCACCATGTCTCGTCGCTGTGTCATCTATGTCCACCCGACAAACACAAAATTTCAAAATGGCTGCAGCCGAAATATATTTAATTCTGCGTCACATCGAGCGAGTGAAGGTCTAATGAAAACTCTGACAAAGATGTATCACGTTGGTGCCAAGCAGTCTTTGCTCCGTGCAAACATCCTCCAATTCTAATTGGCATTGGCTTGTATTACATCTCCCAGTCACAACTGCATCTGGAAGTGACTACCGTATCACCACCGTCGGTATTTTCTCTACGGATAAGAAAACACTCTATTCGAAGCATGCAAAATGCCAAACAATTGAATATTTTATACGAGAAAGTGCGTTCGATTCCTCAATTATTCTCGTATGATCGGAATGAAAATCGTAATGAGATCGTATGAATCTCCAAAAGCTTTCTAGTGACTATTCTTTATCCTGATGTTGAGTTCAAAAATAACCCTGAAAAATCCGTTATGGAAAGTAAATATGAGACCTCAAAAGCAAAATTATAACAAGTGGAATGATCACCCATATAATGTCTACTGGTTTACTCGCTCATCAAAATTGTGACGAAACCGTCGTAGCAGTGTCTTCGCATAGTATGCTAGTAGTAATCTAGGAGGGGACAAATTTTGCAATATTTTTAAATGTACGTATAAAGAAAAATCGGATTTAGAAAAAAATTACAAACAAAATCTCTCATTTCCTGAGAGTATAGCAATTTCTAATTTTGTCGTCTTTCGGTGATACAAGAGACAGCACCTTTAATTAATCGAGTTAGGAGAGCGACCAAACACGCAATTTAGCCAGGAACGGCGCAACTGAGAGAGAAATGATGACGAGGACTTGAGATGAAAAGGAGAAGCCCTCGGCGGTCGGCATCTGACACATATTAGCGCCTACATTCCTACAAGACTGCACGAATACTTCACGCATTGCATCAAACACACTGCGGTCAGCGTGAAACGCATAGCGCTTACAAGACTGCGTGAATACTTCACGCATTGCGTCAAACACAGTGCGTTCAGCAGCGGTCGTCGGCGTGAAACTCATGGCACCTACAAAACTGTCGAAATACTTCACGCATTGCTCCAAACACGGTGCGGTCTGCGCGGCGCGGTGGCGGAAGTTAAAATCATTAAACCACATTTATGTTTGTTCTTTCATACTTTTTTCGTTCATTTCTTATGAATGGAAGGCCTTGTCCATGCAGAGATAGGTTTACGAAACTTAACGTTCGCGCAAAGTTCGGTGAATTTTTGCTAATAGTGCTGACAGGGCTTTCCCAAAAAATGTTTCCAACACGAGTAAACGCGTCTTATGCACCCCACCCCCGCTGGCACGTTCACTTGATGGTTTTTATTGATGTTTCAAAACGAATGAGACAAAATACAGGCGGCCCATGGGCGGCAAGTAGGTGAATCCGGCCCTGTCGCATACCTTTGCGCTGGAGGAAGAGTTTTAGAATCAGTAATATCTGTCAGAAAAGAATCTTCCTCTCTTATCATTTTCTTCCTTAGCGTTAGTAAGGAACTCATAAAAAGTGAGATTGAAGGCAATTATGATGCTTCTAATTCTTGAACACCAAAAAAACAGCTAGAAAACCGAGCATTTCTTCCACACGAGAAGAGAGGCAAAATGAGGGTTTGGTTGAGGACATTTTCACATCATCATCTTTTTACTAAGCTTTTCTGTCCGTGGTCATTTCAATCTCCATCGAACGTTGAAAGTCTTCTTTGAATTTTTTCGTGGCGAATATCTTCGTCAAGTCACCAGACAGTCTGTCGCATGTTCAGACGAGGTGGCTACGCTTTTTCTCAAGAAGTAGAAGTCACAATCGAAGAGCCCAGGACGAGGTATTGCCATCAAAAGAGGCCGCCTGTGACGAAGCAGTGAGAGCTGTTGACAAATGAATGGGGCCTCTTGTTCCCCAGCAAATCATCGGCGGAAAGTGCGAAAGTTAGTTTCGACTCGAGTCTACCAATATCGGTCAATGCAAACAAACAATCGGCGTTAAGAGAGAGGCCTCGACGCTCTCGCCCAAGTCACTCTCCGCTGTGTCGCCAGTTCAAGCGAAAATTCATCCGTGATTTTGAATTTGATGCATCTTCCCCCTTCCTGGGAGAAATGGCGGGTTGTCATAAAAAATGACCGTAACGCTAAATTTGCGAGTTTTTTACACCCCCACTCTCCTGAACGCTCCTTAACACTGTGCTAGACCCCCCCTAAAAAATTACGTAACGCTTTTCCGGACCTTCCCTCCCCCCATTTCGATAAAAAATATTCTAAATATCACCTTACTTTTAATTGAAAGATTGGCGTTTCTATGTAGTGAGGAAAAGTAAAAGTATTACAGAGAATATTTTCGAGATTCTTTAAAACTTCTGAAGACGATCGATGATACATTCCACAGATCCTCGAGAAAATCACTTAAACTCGTCACCTAACGATTCGCTCTTTACCTCCTCTCCCCGCCCCCTGTAACACCGCGTAACGGTGACAAAGACGCCCCCCCTTTGGAGCGTTAGGTATTTCAGGGATGGCCCCAAAGTCACATTCCTTTCATTAAAAAAAAAAATTTGAAAAAGAATATCTCAATCTAAACATCTTCCTTTAAATGAAGAAATTGCTCTTCACCTCCAAAAATTTGTCATTTAAAAACATATTTTATAAAAGTTTTTTTCAGTGTAGGTCATTTCGATGAGAAGTGTTTGAAATAGCAGAAGACATTTGTTTTTAGTCATATTTAGAACTTATTTTAAGTTAAAAACTTTGAGTGCAGAACCCCACAATCTTTGGAATAATTTGTGACCGTAATTTTATCGCAGAAAAGAGACAATCTACGCACTGTCATAACTTTTCCCTTAGTTCGTCAAATTCGAAGCTTTTAAAGCAGGACTTGACAACAATAAAGTCGCGATAGCGCAGGAGGAACGCAAGAGAACAATGAGGTTGAAGCAAGGTTGTCTGCTGAGATACAGTCACCGACTTCAATCTCCAGACCATCATCACTCGTCTCCTCCTCGATGCGCTATCTTGGAAGACCATTTCTGACAAGGAGGTGAGTCGTTTTCGACTAACGGCGTCATTTCCAACCATCTCTCACATTCAGTTAGATTCTGACAAATTCAAGCCAAGAGTTAGGTTTTTATGCGCGCATTATTGAAGTACGACACTTTCACGTAAAATAAGTGTTTGCGGTTGTTCCCTAAAATTGTAGTACTACCTCAATTTGTTGGATGATATGGCCATTTGCAATAATATGTGGTAGTGCCAAGTTGGGATAAGGCCGCAACATTTGAGTTGGTGACCTAATTAATGGGGGTACTACCACAACTAATTGGCAATTTCCATATCATCAAACAACCTCGACGTGCTCTTTTTCCGTGTGAGAAAGTCCCCTGAAGAAAAAACCAAACCCTTGTCTATGGAAAGTAAAAATTCCATGAAAGTTTCCCAAAATTAGCTTGTTCGTGGAGAAACATCGAGGCCGTGGATGAGGCGAGAGAAGGAGATAAGACTTCACATATTCTCTCTAAGGTGTGCCTCATCTGGTCACTCCATCATTCCATAAATCTATGTACGTCATTCGAAAAATATTAAAGCGGCAATTTTTTGGGGGGTGGGGGCAAAGTCCTCAAGTCACTTACTCTTCATGAGAGTTCTATGCGGTACCTATTAAGCGGCTGCATCAGTGGCGTGGCGTGCCTTGCGACATATCGATTGATCTACCATTTAAACCTATGGAAATGGATCGATAAACAGGGTGTTTGCGACGGACACATAAATAATCGATATTTTACAATAGCTTCCAATGGGGAAAAATCGATTATCGATCATTCACGCCTCGCCACTTGGCTCTGATTCTCGGGGCTCAGTCGTCATCTCTCTGGAAGGGCTGGACCCCAAGCATCCCCCTAGCTACGCCAGCAGTAAAAAAGTAAGAAGCAATAGATGCGCTTTGGAGGATTCCACGCTCATATTTCTGAGGGACTACTAACTGGACGTATTTCTGTCAAACGGAACTATGTGCATTATGACGTGAGCCCTGTTATGCATGTGTTCTTACGGGTCTCAGGGCTCACGTCTTAATGCACATAGTTCCGTTTGATAGAAATACGTCCAACTGGAGTCCTAGGCTCTCCTACCTAAGTCGATCGCTTGACAGGCAGTCAAAGCCGGCTTCCGGCCGGCGGCAAGCCTTCTAAAATTACGCCCGACACCCACAACACACGTCTGACACGCGCGTGATATCGATCGCGATTGTTCGTGGGTGCTCAGGTGCGCGAGATGCCGTACTTCCAGAATCCCCGGATTTCTCTACGTCGGTGCACATCTAGAGGCGGCATGACTCGCTCGGTCTGGCAAAGTCGGGACACATTGATCTCGGGCCCATTGGTATGAGCACGACCGGCGACCGGGTCAGGGGGCTACCGACGCTCAATTACGGCTTCTTTCATGCCGACAGACGCACAGCAAAGCCACCGACTCGATTTCACGCACGACTCGTACGGATCCTGAAAGCTCTCTTCATTTCCAAGCTCTCGTAACAGTTCTGTCATGCGACGGGAAAAGGATACCGACGGCGGAACTCCCAAACCACGTATCTCGTCTGCGGTGTTTAAAAATCTCCGTTCCCGTTTTATTTTTTTTTGGAGGAGAACAAATCAAGGTCATACCTTCCAGTTTTCACAGAATTTTCCTCGCGCGGCGAAGAAAATGTACAGAAATTTTCAAGATTCGACGTTGAATATTTTTCTATTTAACAAATATGGTATGAAAGGAAGTCTGCGACGTCGCAAACCGAAATACGTGGTATGGTAGCTTCACCGTCGATACGCTTCGTATTTGAGGTGCGTGTGGTTGTGGCGTGTGGCATCACGCATGCAACCGAACAAAACATCCAATACGAGATAGTCACAGGATTAGATTTTTAACTGGAGTTTTTCGCTTCAATTTTAAATAATGAGAAGAACTCATCCCATTATTACAGTCGAACGTTTGCCAAACTGGACGTATTTATGCTAATATGAACTAGAGATGGGTGCAAAAAAGATGGAGTGTGCTCGTAACAGCTGCATAAGAAACAATGTAAAAGTGGAAATTTACAATAAATCGGAAGGAACTAAGCGCCAAAATATGCTACTTCAAGAGCCGTGGATATGCGGCAACAGCGTTGTGGATAGGGTTCCTGTCCCGGTCGTCGACGCTAACGTCACTGGTGCTCTATAGTTCTCATTCATTCTTACGGCCCTTAATTAGCGAGCACAATCCTTCTTTCCCACCCGTCCTTAGTCCCTTTTAGCATATACATCCAACTATGGGCTTTCTTGTAACGAAAAGAACACAGAATGGCTGTCGTAATCTGTCACGCTCGTTCTTACATTTCATTACTTATTTTTTTTGAGTTAGCATCATTTTCGCACGCGAAGCAACCAATATCAACTGACTAATAACTCATCAGTTATGAGTTGACGAGGGAAGCATCGCTCCTCTCTACTGTATGTGAACAATTTGGGCATCTGGACTTGCAATTTGGACTCGACGCGTTTCTGATAAACTCAGTCTATATATATATATATATATATATATATATATGAGTCGTTAAGACTACTTATGTGGATTCCAAATAATGATTATAACAGTTGCGTGGCGTGCTTGGCGATTTATCGATTGACTGGTCATTTAAATCTATGGAAAAGTATCGATAAACAGGGTGTTCGCAGCGAGCACCTTAAAAATCGATTATTTACCACAGCTTCAAATGGGGAAATATCGATGGATTGCAAAGCACGCCACGCCACTGGATTATAATTTCGGCAACATCAACCGTTCAGAGGCACATACCCACCACAATGGAGCTTTAGCTGCTCCTCTTCCGGTGTTGTCAAGTGGTGCTCCTTGTCTTGAAAAGCTTTCCTTCACGATTGTTAGGAGCTCGAAAAAATTTAAAATTCAATAAGGACCGCTCTGGAGCATTTTTTACTTAATTTCACACTTTTACACTCATATTTTAGTTTAAGATATCGTCACGAATTAATGTAAACTACTTTTAATGGAGCTGCGATTCCTACCCTAGACTAAAATATAGACTATACATACTGATAACTACTAATAAGCCTATAATAAGACTATAACCGCTCGAGGTTTTTGACCTTTGGGAAACGGAGATATTTTGTCACGAGACTAATCATACCATGCAAAGATTGGGACTTAAGGTATCAGGTGACTTTAAAATGATCCTTGAGCGTTGGATAATCTGAGGCTAGGAGCCTGTAACCTTAATTACAAATTTTTACGCGTGTACGCACCATGAGTATTGCGGCTTCACGTGTTTAAGGGGTTGCAGCTGAACTTGTTTCATGTGTCAGGACAAGGTTTTTTTGCGGGGACCCAGCGGTGCTCGTACCTTCCCGATTTTTTGGGGAAAATCATACATTTTATTCTGCATTTTTACAACAATTATGAACCTAAACAACCTAAACTCATGATAAATGGTTATTCTCGAAAATTGGGGAAACTATACTCGTCATCTCTCAGGCGAAGGAACGTAACTCCATTCCAAGGTTGCCAAATTGACCCCAACAATGAATTTATCTTACAAAAATGTGCCTGTGCAATTTTTACCCCAAAATTTTCTAATTTTTGCATGAAATCTGAGGAAAAATCATTGATATTTTCATTTAGAAATTCCCTAGATTTTCCTGGTTAATACGCAACTTACGAGGGAATTTTGGCAACATTGGAAAAAGGTTATGTTCTTCCGTGAGGAAAACGACAAATTAGACTGCATTTTGCGATATGGAACTACAGTATCTGGCTCAGTTTACAAGCAACGTAAGTATACCATTAGTTTCCTTATGCAGACGAGTGTTTTTACGGATGAGCCAGAAATTTTAGCTCCATATTGCAGAATGTAGTTTGATTAGTCCTTTGAAAAATCGAAATCTCAAGTTGAAGGAGGCCCCGGGAGGTCATGGATCTTTCTGGTTTTTTGGGCCGATGAAGGTGTCACCAAAATTTAACGACTGACATCAGGAACAATGCTTATCTACCGTGATCACGCAGTTACCGAACTCAATGAGAGTATCGATTGCATTCAGGCACCTCGGTTTCCTACAAGAACGAAACCGCTGAGGCGTTTTCACCAGCGTTTTGCACTTACTCTGCGGTACGGGGAGGATGGGTGTAGTGAAGTTATTAAATCCAGAATATCAGACCTGATTTCTAGAACTCGCACATCTGTTATTGGACTTGGTGGTAGCGTCATAAACACGATTGCACTATTGAGCAAGGCTCGGTTAAGAACCGGAGAGCCAATTAAGATTGCTTTTGCGGTTAGCTCGGCCAGCGGATAAAACCGAACCATCTGAACCACCTCGTATTTACTACGTTGTCGTTTTTGCGTAGTAGATTTTACGTATTTACATGCTCTAGCAGTAAGTCCTGTTCGACTTGTTTTGACTCGCTGCGATTGAAACCCCATGGTCTTCAGATTGTGTTGGCAAATTTCCTGCATTAGAGCTTTTTGAAAAATTCGGAATATTTCGGGCGCGGTGTTAAAAGAAAGAAGTCTTTTAAGAGTAAATTTGAATTTGATCTTCATTCCGATTCCCGGAAAATCTTGCTCGCTACTCCAAGATAGAACGTGGTGGTGGGAAGAACTACCACTAACGTAAGTTTTGGAAAGCCGACTGAACTCTCGACTCCATACCGATAATTGTCATTTCTCATGCTAGTAATTTGCTGTCTATTAATTTTATCATTGGTGGAGGAAAAGTAAAAACACTTATTCTGGTGGAATCATGCAAAGCTGAACTAGAGATTTATTCTGGTTTTTCATTAAGGTTTTTTTTCTTCTTATTTATTTCTATACTTTTATTTGCCAGCCGCCTTGCCATTAAATGAGGGCAGAAAAACTAGATCGTTTTAGAGGTATACATCATAATTAAAGTAGTACTGATTATTTCCTCAAGTTATGTGATATGAAACCATCCATCCCATTTGTTTTTAATACTTCCGTGCTGAACACAAAAAATGGGAAAATAAATGTTTCGGGCAGAGTTTTCTGGGTAGTGATCCCTGATCCCTGAACTGATGTGGTTTCACAAGAAATTTTAAATGTATGGTAGGACTTTCATTGCTTATACATAATATTTATCATAAAAAAGAAATCCTACGAGCCCTGCGTTTAAACGAATTGAGTTAGAGCTACGAATAAAGATTTGTCTTTTTTTTTCATACTTTTCTACCCTCGCGTTAAAGTCTCTGAAACATGTATATTCTTTCTTCCTTCTGTATCCTTCTCATAACTGCAGTCTATGTTTTGGTCGGTAAAAATATCGAAGATTGCTAATTTGGAGGATGTCTGTTCCCAATAATTTCAGAAATTTGCGACGCAATGTCAAAATATGCAAGATTTTCGTTGAATATTTGATCATAATCTTAGAGGACCCAACAAGGACAATGATTCCTTTTGGTTTAAAAAAGAGCCGTGTACTTCTCGAGTCTTCGTCTTTCGATGGAGTTACACGGAGCCTTTTCTTCTGCAAAGGTTTTGAATAAAAACGGTTATATCGAATGTAATTCAAATTTTCCTTTACCGACTTATTAGTATCTCAGAAATAGGGATAGTGCCATCGATGGAAATTTTTCCAGATTCAAATGTCCAACTTGAAACTTCACTGTGTGTTTGGGTTATGATGCAAAATATTTCAGTACAAACTTACTCATATAACTTTACTGTTTTGACAGAGATAAACTTATGGTTCATTAGTAAAAATTGATACATGTTTGTATTCGTAGCTGCTTCTTTGAAACCCTTCAGCTGCCAGTTACTCGGATTCGATTACATATAATTAAGACCTTGGTATTTAAAATCACAGACATCTGTAGCATTGATGCTCTCTCCAATTTCTTTTCAATTACTCGTGAAAGTAACCATATTTTGGTTCTGCTAATAGTGAGATGAAATGATTCAACTGAGGAAACCCAACTTTCGCCTCCCGTATCGAAGCACTTAACTTGTTTGTATTTACATTTTGACAGTCTCTTGTAATTCGCACCCCATCCAAAACACCAAATTTTTACCGGTGAAAATGACAAATCCGTACAATATCAGTGTAAGAGGAGATGCGCAATCCTCTGGTGAGACTTATCTTTTTTCACAAGATTGTACATAGCCTCAGCCATGGCATACTTTTGACGTTAAATGACGAAATTTACATACCTTTTAATAGGTTTTATGGGTATCCAAAGTGTAATCCTGTACAGTTAAGAATGTAATCCAAACGGGCCACATATCACAGCACTATTAGTAGATCACGATCACGCACGCGAAAACATACATACAATCACGGATTGATAACCCGAATCATCGATTCTTACGGGAGAACGATGGACCGAACCCCGACGGGCGGGGGGCTCGCGGGCACATTGCAGCACAACACTGAATATTCACTTGCCACAAGAAACTCACATCCACGGCACGATGTCTGTTGTTGCAGTGTAATCCGGGTGGATTTGAAGCAGGAACTGGGAATCTTGAGGAGCGATCGGCGGTCGCACAGAGTAGCACTTGACCGGAAACGTCCAGGACATGAACTGAAGCCCGACTCGGGATCGGGAACGGGTGCAGCGGTGGAGCTACCTAGCGGTGGCACACGTCGGCTAAGCTACTTACACAGCCACTTGCTTGCCTTCCCAACCCCCTCCCCCGCCCCTGCCAGCGCTCCCTAGCCAACCAGCCGTGTGTCGGACACCGCACTGTGGGATCGTTTTGTCAAACTGGGGATCAGCCCATCAAAAAAACAAAACTCCGTTCAGCTGGATATCATCACCTTTCTGTCAAAGTATCACAAGCGCCATACGATGTTCCAAAATTTCCACCACCATTTGGACCGCGTTAAACAGAAAGGAACCAAGCCACATCAGCTATTGCCAAACTTAATCGGGAAATTTAATTTTTTACATGGAAACGGTTGTGCGGATTTTTGTGGAAAATTTCAGTGAATTTTCTCTATAATACTAAGCAAATTCCTTAAAATTTTCAAAGGAATCTGCACAGACGTTCTCTCGTAAAAAATGAAATTTCTCTGTTAAATTTGGCAGTAGCTGATGTGGCTTGGTTCCTTTCTGTTTAACGTGGTCCATTTAATTTGTTTACAGAGAAATTTTTGGTTGAATCTGTTTGAAAATTCCACTGAATTTTATCGGCAGCACAAAGAAATTCGAATTCGACTTTGAATTTATTCTCGTTTTAGTAAACAGCAGATAACAACAGACAAATAGGTAACAAAAAAAACAAAAAACGAAAATAAAACGGCCACTAATGACATTTGGCCATTGTGTCGGGTGGAGCCTCTTTGTAAATGCGCATTGCACATCTATGCACATTTTATGTGCAAAAATGTCGGAGGAGAGGTTGCCCAAACAAGTTTTAGATTGGGTACCACCTGATAAAAGGCGACGGGGACGTCTCGTAAAGGGATGGCGGCAGGGCGTTGACGAAGAGATGTTGCGGTGTCGGTTGCCCGATAACCTCTGGAAAGAAAGGCATATGTGGCGTTTGGGTGTCGCAGAACGCCAGAGTAGGTCGTAAGAGTGACTTTACATATAAACAAAGAAAATTTAGTGACATTTTCGGACAACTTTGTTGAAAAACTTTTTTGTAAACAAATAAAATGGCGACGGAAATTTTGAAACGTCACATGGCGCTTATGCGATACTTTGGCCGGAAGGTGACAATATCTGTTTTGAAAAAGCATGTAACAGCGATTAGTTTTTGTGAATTGCATTTAAATGCTAAATTTTGAAATTACAACTCTTAAGGAAAATATTACCTGGACAACCGCCTAAGAGATGAGCACAAAGTTGGCTCTCTTCTCCTGAAGATGACTGAATATTTTAATGTTGGTTTTATCAATTTGATGAGTCCTTTATTTACCGATTTTTTATTTTTATAATGTCTCTCGTAGAGAACCCAGTTCGTCAAAATTTGACCGATGACCCCTTTTTATAATTACCGTCAATGAGAAACAAATTTCCTAAGAAATTATTTTGATTCGAAGCGTAGTTTCTTGCCGACATTTTTTTTTTCGTTTTTTTTTTTTTAAAGTCAAGGTCAGTTTTTTTTAGTCAAAGAAACGTTGTTTTGGTATCGTCAAGTTTAAGTTAAAAAAGCGATGGGAAAAAAACGTTTCTTCAACTCAAAAAAACAGACTTGATTTAATTTTTCTAAAAAAAAAAAAGGTCAGCAAACAACGACGCTTTAAGTTTTAACGACGATTCAATCATTAACAAAACTTTGTCTTGAATGTACAACTTCGACACTCGTGTGCGGTGTCTCAGAGGAGCCTCGCTCGCACAGATCCACCTGCGTGACTGCATAGGACGCGGAGGCTGCGGTAGTGCCGTGGTGCGGCCCACAGTGGATCGCGTCATTAGGTGAGGTCGGACAAAATTTGGCGCTTTTAACTCCGTTTATACAAATTTTCGTGGTTCTAAAAGTGGTTCCATTGGTTACCTCGTGAAATTTCCTTCTAGAAACACCCCTCAAATTTAGAATGTGACTAATTAAACATCAAAATTTGCAGTTTTAGTAAAAAATGTCATATCCGACCTCTCTGATTGACTCGATCCACTGTGCGGCCGCCTCTCGCTTCCTCCGAATCTAAATCAAGGAACCCAACTCGAAGTTAAACTTACTCGTCCACCCCCACACCCACATTCACAACCGCATCCACCGCCGCCACCTTTACCCGCCTCAAAGAGATTTGATTGCTCCTCAACCCTGCCACCTTACCGACTACTTATCGAAAACCCCCGCTCCGCTGGGCCACCGTACCCGTGTAAATACTCAAGCGCCCTGCTCCGGGCTCTTATCGGGGAAATGGGATGAGTGATTGGGTTTTAGATCCGAACGACGGTTTGTTTCCAAGCAACTTCAAGGTGAGAGATACTCAGGGAAAGTTCTCAGCCGGCTGATTGTTAAAATTGGTAGACATAACGATAGAAAAAGAAAACCAAAATGATGCGTAGGAATCCTTTTGCTTTTGTTAACATTAAATCTAAAAAACGTAGGTACTTGACTGTACCTCTCAAAGCGAGAACAATAATGTTGTTGTGTGCCTTTCAAAGCGAGATGTTCTCGCGTTGAAAGGTACAGTCAAGTACTACGTTTTCAGATTTTTACAATTTTTTACTGTTTTATCCATCTGAAGAGGGCTGAGTTTTCAGCCGAAACATTTTGGTGATATTTACTTGAAAATTACCCTTGTTACCCGCTGCGTAATTTGTTTTATTATTGTATATCTTATCACGGGCGGAGAATCAATCATAGTCGTGCTCCCAAGCTGCTCATATTGCCATCACGATTATTGAAGGCCAACTCAACAGAATGAGAGACATTTATTAATAGGAAGCATTAGCGTATATTCCTTAGCGGGACTGTGCAAAAGGGGGCAAAACTACAGCACGATATTTTTGGTAACTCCCAAGTGTTTTTTTTTTTTTTTTTTTTTTTTTTTTTTTTTCCCCTGTCCTTAGCTGGAAGCGTTCGTATTTATTTAGTACCACGGAAAATGTAATGCATTTTCTATTGAAGTTACCTGGGCGAATTTACAGGAGTGGATTTGGTCGACTTTTTCAAACAGATCGGCAGGGTTGCAAACTAAAGCAGGAGAAAAATGATTTGTTGAAGTCAAGAATTAAAGTCAGCTGCTCGATGAATTTTGGCTAACGTTTGCATCCATTCCCTTTTCGACCCACCTCTTGAGGTGGATCAAGAATTTTGGATGTGGTCCTCATTGCTGGCAGCATGAAAACCGAATTTTATAGGCGCAAGGCAAAGGGATTTTCGTTTTGTTGTAATCCAAATCCACTAACAGAAAGTCACCTTTTGATTACATCAAATCATTGAAGAAATAGTTGAGTGAACTTATTTATTATATTAATTTTTGTACGCAGTTTTTTCACCTTCCTTCATGAATTTTCCTGTCCATGCTTTACTCTTGGAACTCTTATTTTTGTTCCATCGCTTGAAATTAGAAGGAAGCTAATATTAGCCTTCATATTTTGTGACAGTTAGGTATGAGTAACGAGGACAGAGAGAGGAGAAAGCAGTAAAAAGAGACTGAGATAAAAATATTGAAATTTTATATTTACACTTACGTTTCAAATAGATGCTTAATCAAATGTTTTCAGGAGTACTTAGTTTAGTACTCTAACGTAATTCTTGAACTGAGCAAATTAAATTATACATGAGTAACTATGCGTCTTTCAAAATTAGGTACTAGCATTACGACTAAAAATAAACAGAAATAAATAATTTTTAGTTGAAAATTTTGTTTAAAAAATACATAAATAAAATAAAACTTTCACAAAAGAGTGGCACAACAAATAACAATAAAATTATTGCCTACACTTTTACAAACACTTAAAAAGTACCTACGTATGACACTGCTGAAATAACTTCAAACTACTACATTTAGAAGGATAGCGCATCGTTAACCTCATGTAAAATTGTTGCATGTTTGAATGATGAGGCAACCTAACAAGGCAGATGCAATTTCTCACCATTGCCTCTATTTAGCACATTATAGGTATATATTTTTGGCTCAACGATGATTATTATTAACGCGTTAATGGAGCATCGCTTACATAATTAATGATATGACGTCATTCTAAGAGAGGGACAAATTAACTAATTCCTATTACACATTCATGCATCGCATTCAAACAAAACTCTCAAAACCCATGTACACTCCTTCATGTGTGTCTCCTGACGAGAAAGTCAATAAATTAAAGGAAAGTAGTTAAAAAATTACATTAATGAAAAACGAGTATTTGAACACATGAATACATGGTTTAACACTCTTTAAAATGTAGTTCCCTATTCAGTTTGTTAGTGATAACATGAGCTATACAAATCTTTACATAAGGCATTCAAAAGTACATACTTCTCATATATTTACAACCTCAAATCCGACATAATTCACCGTCATGACAGATTCAAAATAGATTGATGATTCCACCAACTGATGACGAAACACCAAGCGTCGTGACTCATCAATCTGAATTTCTTTGGCTTTCAAGATAAACCGATTTGATTATTTTGCTATGTTAAATTAAACGAATCATACTCTCATAGAATACATACAAATAAGCACCTCTTTAAAGTAAACAATTGGGTAGTAACATAACCATGCACGATTTCATTGTTCTATTCGTCTCCCATTTCTCTCGATTCTTTAAAAACATTTCTCATTACCACTCACGGTCGAATGAATGGAGCAAGTCTTACTGTAGTCATGGAAAGGTATTGAAAGCTCCAGTTCGGAAAACTGAGCCTTTAAAAAGGAGAAGGCAAACTAAAATAAGACGAAGGGAGAGGAGGATAGTTTGAAATGTGTAAACCTTTTTAATTAAACAAAGAACCCAATGGTGTCAGTATTTTTTCATTTTTCACGTTTTCTTCTTGTAATTGATTCTGATTTTAGATTCACCTATACTAATGCACATATTCTAAGAGTGCAATAACTTTACTTTTCCATTAGTATGACAAACTGAAAAGCAATGTGAATCAGGTATCACTATAAAAACTCAAACGAGTTCCCTACTGTAACAGTCTTCTCGATGGGTATTTTCATTTAGACTTAAACATAAATGTATTATCTATCCTAACTGGTCAATAAGCCTAAACTGGACGTTAAAAGTAAAAGACAACATCAACCTAACTTTTCTACCTCACGACTTTAGCAAACGATAGTGTTTGAAGGCTCTTCAGTATACTATTAGTATGGGTCCGTGGGCAAAGGGACCATAGTCCTCAAAACTAAAACGAAGCATGCACATGAGAGTGCGAAGGAGTACTTCACAAACATTTTGCTACAAAACAAAACTCCCAAAACCAAACGGGAGTTATGGCAACTTCTAGTCAGCTGTTCAAAAAATGGGTTTCTAGAAAAAAAAATAGAGATTGCAATTCGCTATATTCAAGAAATAGGACTACTTGAATATAACAAATTTACAGTCTCTTCCATTACAAAATTTATCATATATTTACATGAGATAAGTAAAAGACTTCAGCGTGGGTTTACATGCAGTTTGCATTTCAGTTTCAGGGTCGTCAGTTGTCCAAAATTTTTAATCGGGATTATCAGTTATCCCACTCCCATAGTTAAGGTATCCCTTTTCCCGTGGACGAACAATATTAATATTTACATTATATTAATATAATATTTATATTATTATTGTTCATGTAATATATTACATTATTATTAATATATATGAATTATATTTAATTGATACATTAGGATCTCTTGCATTTGAAATAATACTACGGAAAGCTCCAACTCATAATGACCTGAAATCATGAGTGAAAAAATATGGATTGATATGCTTTTACGAATGGATAGAACATACGTTCAGGATAGGCTTATTAACGAGACTCCTATAGCTGTGAGCAAAAGATCACAAGCTATTGGGGAATACTTATCCTAATTCATGAATGAGTACAACAAAAGTATGAGCTACGGCCCCTCAATGACCAAATGCGAGGGTACTTTCATTTAACGTCGCAGACAGAGATTGTTAAGCCAATTATTTCATAAACTTTGTACGAAACTTGTTGGCACATAACTAACACTTTTCCGATAACATTTAATTACCTGAAAGCCGCATTTTTTGATATCCACCGGCTATCACGATTTACTATTTGCATCGCAACAACTTAATCATACTTGTCTCTGACATTATGCTCAACGTTCATAGCTCTTTGGTTTGGCTTCAATGAGGAATTCACACATTCAAATCATATTAAATATTTAAAAAAAAACGGCAGTCACATCCAAAAAAAACTTGAGCATTTGATCCAAAACTCAACTGTAGTTATTGTTGTTATAACTGTCAATGCAGTTATATACAACTGGTATATTTTTGACATTGTTTTCCACTCTTCGCGGGAACTACTTACTAATTACCGAATATGATTTGCGGCACGTATTTTCTAAAAAAAAAGTATGTAAACTTACTCTTAAACTTTTGATCCCTAAAAATGTTGTTACAGGGTCTTAACGTAACTTGTTACATTTAAATGGGACATTGCGAGAATATCGCACCAACTCGTAAATGCTCTCTCAAAGTCCCAGTAACTTGTTCTGATGTGTGTCAAGAAGGAGTGTCTTTAAACTCCCGGTAGTTTTATCCCATGTGAAATGAATGAATATTACCCGGCTATGAGCATTGGTGACAATCAGATCAGCGGCGTGGCGTGCTTTGCGACCTATCGATTGATCTGCGATTTGAACCTATGGAAAAGGATCGATTAATGGGGTGTTCGCGACGAACACCTTGATAATTGATTCTTTACTATAGCTTTAAATGGGAGAATATCAAAAATCGATCATTCACGCTGGATCAGGTTTTCTTCAGCTCTCAAATCTCAAAATTTTCCGGGCTCAGCGGCAAATTTTGAGTTTGATCGACGTGACTGCCGTGTTAATTGTGATTTTTCAAAAAAGCGTGAAATTTTATGACATACCAATCTGAGCCTAGAGCATGAGATAATTCGTCATTTCCCACACAAAAGAACATAACTCGAATTCAATGTTGCCAAATTTCCCCTCACAAATTGCACAATCGCTAGAAGAATCTTGCGGATTCCTAACAGAAAATTTCACTGATGTTTCCTCATATTTCATGCAAAAATCGGAAACATTTTTCATAAAAATTGGTCAGGTACAACATTGTAAAATAAATTAATTGTTTGAGTCAATTTGGCAACATTGGAATTGAATCAGTGAGAACGAAAACACACCTACTCGTAATTCGAAAATGCTCAATTTGTATTAAAGACGGTCAATTTTCATAAGTCATTGAAGGTAGCGCATCTGTTCCAACTTGGACCTTTAAAGTATCCTTAAGTACTTGTCTTTCGGCACCAAAATTATTTTTCTTAGACTAACTTATTCACGCACTGCGCAGTTTTGTGTGGGCCTTGATTATTTTCATTTCTTCGAGTTGGTATGTTTTCGTTCTCACTGATTCAATTAAGTTACGTCCCCTAGTGCATGAGACGACGAACTGTCCCGGAAATTAAGAAGACTAATTGTTAATTGGGCAGACTAAGATTCTCTCGCTGGGTCTCCGGGTGAGGGAGGGTGTGTTGTACTGATGTTGTCTCCTCATCAAGGATCGGTCGTGGGATCGATCATGGGAACAACCCCCTCCGCTTCCACTGCTGTGACTGTGCTGCCGATTCAAGGACTTCAGCGAGTCTTCGTAACTCCCGCTGAAAAACAGAAAAATACATAGAGGCCCGTGTACATGAATGGGAGAGGTTTCTTACAGTGAATTGACCACCCACCAAAAATCCCAGAATAGTTATACACAACATATGGAAATCCCTCTACAAAAATTTAGCCAACGTTCAACGTTACACTGGAAAAACAACACATTGGATCTAGAGTCCAGACTCTTGAAAATATTGACAAGAAAAATTACTCTTGATTCAATCAGAAGGAAATATTCATAATAATCATTCATAATCATTAATAATCATTCTTATAAATAATAATCATTCATTTGCTTAAACCAAAAGGAAATCCGCTCAAATTAAGAGGATTGGTTCTTGATTGAAGAAAAAATCCGATTGAATCAAGAGTCTTTTTTCTTGTCGATGTTTTTAAGAGTCTGGACTCTAGGTGTTTTTTTTCCAGTGAACTTGAAAATTTCATTGAATACTTTGAACAGAAGGATTTAAATGTACATGGGAAGGAAATTTTTAGAAAATTGTCCAGACTTATATGTATTCATTTTGCGCTGGATAGTGATGATTAAATTACCATAGTCGTAGTAAAATTATTGAAAAGTCTGTCCTTCATTCCAATACTCGTTCGCATATTACGCCCATGTAAAATTATTCCATGTTCCTTTGTAATTTATTCCATCGGTTAGAATTGTTCAAAGTATGATTAAAAGTCGGTTTCACACTAGTACTAAAAAAGGGGAAAAATACGTGCGTCCTTTTGAAAAAAAAAGAAGAAGAAAGTATTTTGGAACATGTCATGGTCAGACTAAAAGAAAACTTCGAAATTCAAAGGGCAATAGAAACCTTGAGTATAATCCAAATGTACTTCATGTCATTGTTAAAATATTATCAAATTCAAAGGGAAAGAATTATCTGTCGTTCCTTTGAAAATCAAACTTCACTACCTACATCATTTAAAATGTTCTGATGTTGTTAAAGTTTGGATGGCTGGGAAAATGAATCTAGAGATAATTCAAACTAGTGGCACGCAAAGTAAAAGCTGCATGGACATTTTTTTAGGATTTTAAATTCAAGTGTTGTTTTCCGAAGATGCTCAGATGAGTTGCAAGGTTTTTCCTCGATGATAATTTTTTCTTTGCAAGTAAATACTTATCCTTCATTCACGCCAAATAAAAAGTCTTATGAAGTGTGCATTAACGCACAAACCGCAGGGGCCATGTATCGCCCGAGTTAGATCTTGTATAGGACTTATCGTTTTCAACCAAATCCATT
Organism: Bemisia tabaci; assembly: GCF_001854935.1. Classification (NCBI taxonomy): domain Eukaryota; kingdom Metazoa; phylum Arthropoda; class Insecta; order Hemiptera; family Aleyrodidae; genus Bemisia; species Bemisia tabaci. Next base: position 1,022,243 of record NW_017547207.1, on the reverse strand, counting down.
TCTCTAACTATCAGTCTACAATCTCTTATCTATGCCAAAAAAAGGAGTACCATCAACATTACAGAGACTCACGCCGAAAACCGCGTTAACAATAGAAATTTAGGGAATAGAAAATGCGTGTTCAAAGCATATGCATTAGAAATTCAAAGCATCGATCAAGACCATAAGCGTTCAGTTAAAATATCTGCCAAGTACGGTTTCAGTAAACTTTACTACTCAACTTTTTTCCTAAATAATGTGCCCTCTCCTAAATGAAATTCGCAACTCTCAGTTCCCACAAAACTTACTCACAGACTTGAAATTTTAAGATGGTCACTATTTGATTTTGTCCAAATGCATGCTGGTATTCATAAAAAGCTTCCCAGCTGGAGAAGCCCACCTCTTGAATTAATCAGCAAAATTCTCTTTGCACAGTCATAAGGCCGAATTCATGAGCGCGGTTACCATTTTCTGTGCGAGAGGGCTGCAAAGTGGCATTGGTGGCCTCGGTCGAGCTAGGCCGCACAGTGGATCCAGTCAATAAGAAAGGTCGGACATGAAACTTTTGACTAATACAGCAAAATGTGATGCTTATTTTGTCACATCTTAAATTTTAAAGAGTACCTCTAGAAGAAAAGTTCACGAGGAAACCAATGAACCTCAAAGTTTTGTATGAACGGAGTTATGAGCTTTTAAAGCTTCCAAATGTTGTCCAACCTCTCCTATTGACTCGATCCACTTTGGGCCGTCACAGTTACCCTACTCATTATTCATGTGACCTGCATCACGTGTGCTTTTTGGAGGAAGGAAAAAAATTTGATTTTTAGCGTTATGCATTTATGATTTACCCTAAAACCCTTATGGTATCTTTACTTGAATACATATTTCCTAGACATGACCTATGTCCTCTGCAATATAGAATGTCCCAGGATTATATACGAATATTGAAGGAGTCGATTCTTTGGGTCAAAAAAGACGTTTTTGTGGTATGAATGTTTTTCCAAAAGCGCTTTCTCTGGGCGCCACGACTCCCCAAAATTGGAGGGAAAAAATCGTCTTTTTAACACTGCGACAATGTTTATCAACCAATATTAATGAAAATTGCAAACTGGGAGCAATTTTTAGCTTTCTTTTCATTTTTGACCTCCAAAAGGGTAAAACTCATTTTGAGGGGGGTTTAGGGGGGCACCGAACCTAAAAGTGGCCAAAATCAATGTTCCTATAGCGACAAAAATTGATTTTTGACGGCACGACAAGATTTAGCGTTGAAAAATATTGAGAAAATGTCTCCTGCGTTTTTTCGCTATAACTCGTCGTTTTCGAGATAATAGGGACTAATAGGGAATAATAAGAGCTGATAAACGGGGGATAATGGGCGTTTTTCGAAAGCGTTTTTCGAAAAAAAGTTATACCACAAAAACGTCGTCTTTTGGCTCAAAGAATCGACTCCTCCGATATTCGTACTTAATCCTGGGACACCCTGTGTAATTTCTCCCGATGAGTTGGATTGCTAAAGGGATGGGATATATCTTACTTGCTGCTGTTGGCCGAGGAGTGGGTGGCAGAGTGGCCGCAGGGACAGCGGCCCATGTTTTTCCCGAGGCCGGAATCCCTTCCGCTGGAGTGGAGGGAGGCCAAGGAGGCTTCGAGCATGGCCGTGCTTGGCGAGCGGGTGAGCGAGCTCTTGCGGCGTCGCGATTGGTGCCGCGCGCAGGTCGGCTCGTGCCTGCAATTCAAAGCGCCCAAGCAAAGCTTTAACCCCTATGCACATCTGAAAGTATCTCTACTTCCCCATGGAGACCCTCTGTCTAGGGCGAAAAAAAGTTATTTCTTCCAGATAATGCCTCACAAATTACGATTGGCGCGTCAAAAAGGTCTGAAATCCACTATTAACTTTATAATCTGCGTTAGAAATTGCATACTGGTAGTTTCTCGCTTCAAAAAGTATACAACCCCAAAAATATAATTCCATAAAAAGGAATAATGCCCGCTTCAAAATTCCGAGTGGAACTATAGAGGTGGTCTTGCGAGATTGGTAATGTGACGCGATCCCTAAATAATTAAAAATATGCACAAACGTGCTTCTACGTATTATACTTAACTTAAAAAGCAGGCAATTGAAGATCTGGGATGAATTTCGTTTATAAATTTGTTTGTCTTTACAGTAGAAGAAGAAGAAACTGCTGCAAGTGTTGGCAATCATTTTGAATTTTGCGGGAGGCTGTGAAAACGGGGTGAGTCGTCAATCATGTAAAATTATGTTTTTGCACGATCTCGGTTTACGACGTTGCAAACTTTCCGTTTTACGAAATTTTTTACTTGGGGAACTACTCAACGTCAATTCTTAAAAACTTGCGTGCTTTTTCCAATCCAGAGCAAATTCTGAGGAAATTTCAAGGAATGATGTTGATTTGTTCTTCTATCAAAAGATAAAGTAGGAGCGGAGATTTTTGAACAGTGCAAATGAGATACGTTCTTTGGGAGTTTAGCTGTCGATGAACGTTTTGAATCAGAAAGCTCAAAGACGATCAAATTAGTTTAGCAAATTTTGAAGTTAAGAGTGAATTTCAGATACCGCTGACGCGTTTATTGTAGTTATACAGCCATGTTTGAAACGTCAGAAAATCGCCATGACGCCTTTCGCACTGTTCCCAATGGATGGTGATTGGCTACCGTCACACTCACAAGAGGCGACTTTTCTTCTTGCTCTAGCAAAAGTTTGCAACAAACCTTTTCAACACTCTTAATCGGGGTGAGTCTGGCTCTGGCTATGTTCCAATGTTGTAAAATTATCTTTCATTATATTCATTACACAATTCGGTGTTGAGAAAATTGACGAGAGCCGCTACTTTCAAAATGACCCCTGATGGATTTTCAAAGGGTGTTCAAAAAAGATATTTTAATAAAACAAATTATGAATGATAAATTTCGTTCGAAATCCCAGTAGGTTTCCTACGGTTGAAAATTATTAATTAATCGAAACATAGACTCAAAAAACGTATTATGAAATAAAAAATAAAAAAAAATGTAAAAAGGCCCGAGAAGTTGGAATAAATGTTAGAAGGAACATGGAATATGACTAATGGATTTAAAACTAAAATTCTTTTGGGTTAAAAATGTAGAAAAATTAATCGCTCAGCAGGTATTTAGTCAATATAATTTTTACACGAAATATGTACATTTATTTTTACAAATATATATTATACAATAAAACTAAATGGAAGACACTCCGCTATTTTGAGAGTCATGGAGCCTCATTTTTCTGAGATAGGATCTTAAATACAATCTCGTAAATAATCGAGAATCAAATAATACACACAATTTTGTACAAAGTTTTGAAGCTAATTTAGTTGAATATTTTGCTCGCGTGGCCTTAAGCGTAGCTATAAACACCGAGAAGGGGGGGGGGCATTTAACCTTTACGTGGGTCAACGGGCATTGAACGGCTTCAAACGATCGCAAATTTTTCAGAGAAGGGCATTTAACGGATGCTGAAACCCCGGGGATCCTTTAGTTACGAAAGTTAGTTTAGTTATCCATGCGAATAACCTTATCAATAGCTTACGTTATTAATTTGTTGATACGTATTAAATTTAGTCCGTCTCCAACCATTATTCCAACTTCTTTTTGACCTTATGTGAAAGAGTATTCCGAGCAATTAGTCCATAGAATACTACTGGATAATGACGAAAGATAAAAAATAGCTTCTTCTTTTCTCCTTTCTTGAGTTATTTAATACTCCGAAACTCAAGACTTCTAAATCAAACAATTTGAAATATAAAATGATTCACGTCTGAACTGATGAAACGATTTTTTTCTTACATATTATGTTAAAGTAGGGCTTCAAATATGGTATTATCTATTCATTTTGTAATTTGAAAGACTAAAACTATACATTTATTCGCGGTAAATACATTAATAGCACAAAAATAAGGTGATTATGGTAGAATATGATCGAATCTGAAGCAGCCCATTCAGGTAGCAAAAAAAAAAAATAATAGCCAAAACCAAAGAAAAATTTGATTGAGTAGAGCTTACCGATGATGCTGTCTATGGCGATGCCTGTGACACTCGGATGCCATTTCGGTGTAGCTGTCCGTGGAGTCTTCCATAAAAGAGGAGGGATGCGGATGGAACATGGAACGTGGCTTGCAGTTCATGATGTGACCCTGTTTCGGGCTGAGCCCAAATGCTATTTCAGCCATTGAGTTAGATGCAAACGTACTAGATTTCACATTCTTATCTCTGAAATAACCGAAAAAGAAAACATGAAAAGATTCAAACGTTGAGTTATTACATCAAATAATGGCGAAGATGTCGTTCTTATTTTTATTTAATAAGACTAATGACGTTTTCTCCATTCTTGTGTGTAACAAGAATGTGTCTTCTTCCTTTCCATAGTGAGTTATTACGTTGCACCCCTGCAATTTTAAATGTAAGTGTATGCATCACAAATTGATGAATTTTAGGTTGAGAAAAAAGTATATTATGCACTAACACCGGCAAAGGATGACATCATTTTCGTAATTTTCCGTTATAGGGTTTTTTTTTTTTTTTTTTTTTTTTTTTTTTTAAGAAAGAAAGTTTGATTTTAAATAGATCTTTTGATAAACATCTTAAGAGAGTTTTATCATGGTGTGCAAGGTTTAAAACTTAAAATAAAATTCTGTTCTTAGCAGAACTCATCCCGCCGTACAGTTTGGATGAATCCGTGCCGATGGGACACGCATTTTGCCTGCATCATACTTGCAGGCGCTTTAGCTGGCGACGGTTAAAAGAATCACGTTGGGCGTAGGTGGGAGTTTTACATCATAGATTTAATATTTTTCATAAGGCTCCTAGTGGATATTTTCAGAAACAAAGAAAAAAAATGAGTTGTCTTTAAATTTCTCTCTTCCAAACTTAAAAGAAAATACGGTTCTAGAAAAATAGGTATAATGAAAAGAAAAAAATGCACTCGACGGCAGGAGCACGAATCTAAATGCCATTCAAAGGCGTTCAAGTACGAGTATTAGGTACACGCAGGGAATTTTAGCCGACTTTTTGATTTTTTTAATACAACCTCCTTTTAGAATTAAGTAGCGTTGGCCAACCCCCTTCCCCCCCCCCATTTTTCAGAAAAATCCGGAGGAAGGATATGCAAGGTATCAGGGAAAAAAACATGGGAAAATATTTGCTCCTGAGGTGGGCGGCTTGCATATGGATGGCGTCACTCTCGCCGACCCTCCCCCTCGTAAGAACCTGTAAAGCAAGCTCACAATCAGTAGGCCGATTATTGAAATTTATAGACAAAGAAGACATAAAGTATATAGAGCGATCCTATTGGTTGAAATGGGTGGCTCTTATGGACTAACGGGTGAATGCTGGACTATAAATCGGGTCTCTCGTGGGTTGCCGTTAGTTAGTCTATTACATACCGACGGTGAAACTACCAAACCACGTATCTCGGTTTGCGACGTCGCAGACTTCCTGTCATACTTTATTTTTTAAAGAAAAAACTACTTAACGTCCAGTCTTGAAAATTTCTGTGATTTTTCCTCTTCGTGGGGAGAAAATTCTGTGAAAATTTCAAGGAATGATATTGATTTAGTCTACTTCAAAAAAATAAAATGTGAGCGTAGATTTTTAAACACCGCAAACGAGATACGTGGTTTGGTAGTTTCACCATCGATACGTCCTTGTTCATTGCAGCCACCCGCTTCACCAATAGGATCCCTCCATATCCTTTTTGTCTTCTTTGTCTATTGCTTTGTCGATCAATTTCAATAATCAGCCCGCAGACCCCTCGCCCTTCTGTGCAGTTTAAGTAATACTTGGATGGCCCATTATAGTGTAGCATTAGCATTTTGAAAGGACCCTATGACTTTGTGAGGATGGAAATTGGATTAGGAAAATTAATAAGTAGTGACTTTTCGGATTACGTACTTTCGGTGGATGCATCCAACGCAGACTGCGGCTGTGAGTGCTCCGACAAAAACTATGCATCCTAAGATGATAGTCATGATCTCCAGCCCGGTGAGGATTGGCCTCTGAGGTTTTGGTATCGATTCAGCCGTCGAAACTATTGGAGAGACTGTGGCTATTTCCATTATGTTGTATGGATCTAATGCCAATCGCACTTCTTTTTCCTTCGTCATTAGAGCACTGAAAAAATCCAAAAGTTTCATTTTAGTATTTATTTTTCATATTTGAAAATGTACATATAAGCGCAATAATAGTCATCATTTCCATTAGGCGCAATTTCATGGCCACAGTGATAATTGGTTCAGCTTTACAAATGCTTCAAGGGCTCTTAATGAATCTTCAAATGAAACTTAGGAAGGCAACATTCCTTCAGTTTATTTTACCAGTCTTTGAAAAAATAAAAATTTATTATCGTTTCTATTTTAGGATGAAAACAAAGAACAGTGCGGAAAAAAGGATACAAATAGACACAATTTTACGCAGGACGTTTCATGTACATTTGTTTTTGCTTTCATCCTACTATTTCCGTTTTGGGCTGCCTATGTTTGCCATTATTTCTACTATTCCTATTTTATTGTTATTACATTTCAAATGAAGGAGGGGAGTTAAAATGACTTACTTGCTGAGAAGGTCGTTATCAACGATTGTATTCATGAGAGGATCGACAGCATACAGATACAAATCCGTGCTACAAAAAACGAGAAAATATAAAATTACAGAGATTAAATATGAGTGATTGAAGTTTATTGGAGCATTTCTTTGGGAGAAAAATTTCAAAAGATTTTGCCGCGAAAAATCTGTGAATTAGGCATTTTTAAAATTCGTCTCATTTACACACATTTGTACACATTGAAGAAGTTTAACTACATTGTCTTGAAATCATAGTGCCTCCATCACAAGACAGAGGCTTGTATGAATGTAATAATGAAAAAAGAAGAAAAATCATGAGATTACAACAACAACAACAACAAATCTACGATAATAATTATTTAAAACGTTAGTTCATAAAAAAGTTGAAAACAAATCTGATGAATTTGCGAGATATACCTCTGAAAGTACAATTTGAAGGTTACGTTCAGAAGAGTGTGAAATAATTTTTACACGATACTTACGCAATTGGATCTTCAGGATGGGTGTCTAAACGAGGCTCCAGTTTCCTGACACGAACATCGTAATTTGTAATGTTTGAGAGGGCTCTAGAATAAAAATATCGTTAAATTAATCTCTCATTGCAGAATCAAACGTTGTTGCCAAATACCATTCTGGTCACATATGCATGAATAATAATTTTTATTTGCGAACAATAATTTTTATTCGTGAAACTTTTTTCTGCTCAAAGAAATGAAAGCTTGATTCTTATTTTGAGTGCTCAGATTTGAATTATATGTTTTTTTTTTTAACATTGTCAATTGGTTTTCCATAAAAACCGACATAGGCTAATTTTATTAATACTTTACTTCAATTCAATAAAATCAGTTTTGCAGCTTCAGTAAATTGTTGTTCATGTTGTCAAACATTTTAGCGTTTGTTCCGAGTGAATTCACAATATTAACGTAGTATTCTCATTCATACAAATACTTACATTGTAATATTTTCCATTCGCTCTTCAATTTCCATAGGCCTGGCTTCAATAACCATAGCCAACTTCTTCTGTTCGTCAAGAACAAATACCTAAAAAAAGGAACACAAAAATAATTTGAAATTCAGTCCGAACATTTAAAAATGCAAAGGTAATTCATTCGGTTCCGAGCAAAATGTAATATTTTCAACTTGCGTTATCTGCTAAACCAATATTGCAGCAGTATTGAGTAATATTGTAGCTACAAGCCCGCATTTAAAGTGCAATAGCGCAAGACTTAAAACCGTTTTATTGCAATGTTTGTTGATGTCGTTAAGGGGCGAGATCAAGGTGTACTCATATTCTCTGATGAATGTAAATTTTTTCACAATGGTAATACTCACGAAAACATTGGCGATGGCAGATCGGCCATCTTCTGCTCCGTTCCTGTCAACAGCTTTGACATCAAACCCGAAAACTCTACCAGCATCCCGCACGAAACTAGCCACGGACCGTATCTGACCCGTGATTGGATCCACCGCAAATTTTTTAGCCTCTTCTTGACCTAAAATCTGATAGCGGACCTCACCGTTTGCGCCTTGATCTAAATCCTTTGCCTGAAAAGTTTAACATTGATCATTAATACAGAACAAAAACACACACTATTATTGCAAAACATAGCCATATTCAACGATTTATTGTATTTTTCCTGATGAATATGTGTGTACCAAAGAGTGCTTCATCTCTATAAAATATTAGAATAGCCTTTCATTCTGAATAAATTCACGCAATTCTTTCTGAAATCTTGGGTACATTACGAGAGGGTTCTTTATAAAACCATATCTAAGTCACGGCTTCCGAACACTATATATCAAGTGTTTTTCTCGATAATCATGTTACGAATTTATCACCAGCCCCAAAAGAAACACCACCTTCTTTTTTTGAATTATAATTCAAGCAAAAATAAATTCACGAATCGCACACATCTTAGTGCTTACATCGCCTGAATATGACAAGTAGCGCTGAAATATTAATGTTGTTAAGCAGCTCTCCAACGCCTACATTTCGAGGTAAACTTAACAGACTGTCAAAAATATTCAAGGATTTACCTGAAGTCGGACGATCGGATATCCGTAGCTTGCCGTTGTCGGTATTGCCGCCACCAAGGGACGTCCGTTCCCAATGAAACGGGGTGAGTTATCGTTGACGTCAATTATCTTCACGATTACTTTAACTTCGTTTGGGGCTAAATAGGAAAGAAGAACCAACTTGAATACGTTTGAATAACTTGCACAGCAACTTGCATTAAAAGGTATACTGAACGCCGTTCTTTGACAGTTATTTAGGTGGAACTATAGCCTGTCTCTTTCGCCTCCCCCCCCCCCCCCCCGCCCAGGAAATACACGTGGTCCCTCCCAAAAATGTGAATGACTTTGTGAGTCTTGAAAACATTTGTGTGTTGTGCTGTCTCTAAATTTTTAAAGGCAATCCTTCTTGTTTTTCATCAATAACTCAATTTGTCCTTTCCGTCACGAAGGAACGTAACTACATTTGGACTACATTTTGCAATTTAGAACTGTAAATTTTGGCTCTTCTGGAGAAACACTCATGTGCATAGGGAAACTAATGGCACATACGTTGTTTTTAAACCGGGCTAGAATTTTTAGTTCCAAATTACAAAATGCAGTCCGTTTTAATGTTACATAATTTCCCCTCACAAACTGCATTTTTACCGGAAGAATATTGTGCGTTGCTGACTGAAAATTTCACCGATTTTTCTTCTGCTGATCTCGTGCAAGAATCAGGAAAATGCTGGAAAAACATTATAGAGATACTTTCTCGTGGAAAATTGAACTGTTTGCGTCAATAATTAATAATAAATAATTTAAGTTCAACCTTGCAATGAAGCTACGTCTTTCGCCTGAGAAAAGATTAATTGTGAGGGGTTTTTTTGGACTAATATGGACTAAAATTTTAAGGAATTTGCTGAAAATTCACTGGAATTTGCAAAAAATCCACACAACCATTTTCATGTAAAAAAATTAAATCGCTCAATGTGTCAGTCGAGCTGGTCAGACTCGTGTCTTGATGCTTGATTCTTGCAGATTATTTCTAGCTAATCTACAGGAATTAAGCATCGAAACACGATTCTGTGACCGGCGCAACTGACCAACCGAATCTGGTAATAACTGATCTGGCTTGCCTCCTTTCTGCTGAAGGCAATCCAATTTTTCGCGAGAAATCCGCTTTAAAACGTACCAATATCTGCGAGGGCATCAGGCTGAATGGGGTAGATCATGTGGAGTGTCTTGCCCCGTTTGGTGATCCTGTCGACCCTGACTCTGACGACGAGCTCGGCGGTCTTCTCCCTGTCGGGACTGTTGATGAGGTACAAGCTCCCGTTGCGCGGATCCACGTGGAAGAACCCACTGCTCTCCTCTTGGACGATGCTGAATCGCAAGCCTCCGGCTCCCACCAGCTTGTCCCTGTGCTCGGCGGATACGTTTAGGGCCAGGATCTCCAAAGGCACGGCGCAGTTTTCTTCCACCTGAGTTTTAATGAAACAATACGAATTGACATATGGCGCTCTGGGTAATTATCTAAAAACTTTTGAGTTTTATTTTAACATTTTCTCTGAAAAATCGCAGTTGAAATTAAAAAATAAAGTAGAGGAAAAACTCACTGCTTTTTTATTTCGTACACGTTGCCATAATACATCAATTGGACTATATTTTGCAATTAAGAACTACCATTTCTGGCTCAGTTAAGAAACGCCGTACGTGCCATTAGTTTTCCTACGCTCTTTACAGGTAAGCCAGAAATGGTAGTTCCTAATTGCAAAATACAGTCCAATTTATTAAAGTCTTTGACTGATTACTGTAGTAGCCACCTATTTATTGGGAATAATTTGCACTTGTACTGAAGAAATTAGGGAAAAAAATGTAACTGACGGGCCGGGAAAATGAACGAATTAGGTGTAGGCGCAAAAATGTGGACACATCGTCATGAAACCCGTTTGAAGAATTGAAAACCTGATAAGCGCCAACACACTGGTAAAAAAAAACCTCTTGGTTCAAGAGTGCAGTTTTTTGTTGCCGGATTTAAGAGTCTGGACTCTTGTTTCAATGCAAAATCCGCTTGAATCAATGCAAAATCCGCTTGAAACAAGAGTTCAAGACTCTTAAATCCGGCGACAAGAAACTGCACTCTTAAGTCAATGCTATGCGGCATTGGTCCAAGAGGTTTTTGTTACCAGTGCACATTTTGCTAAGATTGAACATAACGTTTCTTCGAGTAAAATGGACCTGCATGCCAATACTGTATTGGCTTTTTATGAGGGGTTTTCTCTGAATCTCGGTCTTATTTTCAAATCAAAAATTGGTAGTCTTAGGTCACTAGATTCCCATTGAATGAAAAACCAGTTCTATAATCTCACCAACACCTCATGCTCTTATCACATTTTGAATTTTTTCTCCTCATTTGTGATGTGCATACAAACCTCGAGCTCATAATAGCGATGCGCGAACATAGGTCCCTGGTCGTCGGGAAGAGGCTCAGGGACGTCGATGACGTTGACGACCAACAAGGCGGTGGCGCTGAGACTGGGTTTCCCGAGGTCGGAGGCGACGACGGTGACGTTGTGGGTGCGGGCGGCCTCGAAGTCGAGCGGGGCGGTCGTGGAGATGACGCCCTCCTTGGAGTCGATGCTGAAGAGGTCCTTGCCGACCCGCCCGCGGCTCCGGGCGATGTCGAAGAGGATCAGGCCGTTCCCGTTGCCGGCGAAGTCCGAGTCGTTGGCGAAGACGCGGGCGATCGGCACGCCGGGCGTCGAGTTCTCCACTATCGAGGCGTAGTACACCGGCACCGTCGCCAGCCCCTCCAACTTCTCGTCCAACTTCGGCAGTGCCTCGATGTCCACCAGCTCGGATGCTGGGATCTTCAGCAGTCTTCCCGAAAAGAAAAGAAAAGAAAATTACATATATATTAGATGAGTCCAACTTTACAGATAAATATTGACATTGTTCCTTTGTTGTTTCTTTATTGGAAATAAAATCTGCTATCTTGCGCCTAGATTACGAAAGAGGGCACGGAGTCCCCCCCCCCTTTTTTTAAAAAACATTGGCACACCCCGGGTAGGGTTTCCAGTCCTACTCCCGAGATCCAGATACCAGTTGCTGACGACTAATGGTCAGGTCTCACGTCCTAAGCTCGGCTTGAAAGTCTGACGTCAGTCAAGCATACTAAAAAAAAAAGTTTTTTCATTGGGTTTATTTTAGATTTTCACTCCGATTTTACATTTTTCAAATGATACTCGACCTCGAATGTTTGCACTGATATCTTAAGCAGGGCTTCAAAGAGGTTCACAATTTACCCCGTTTTGTACTGCGGGCCAGTGTAAGGGCTGGGAAAGGCATGAATGAGCCTCTTTGAGAGTTGCAGTTTCTACATGGAGAAGAGTTTATACGCAGCGATAGAAGGCAAATTTTCGCGAAAGGATTTGATCGACTTTTTTAACTAGATCGGCAGGGTTGCAAACTGAAGGAGAAAAGCGCCTTGCTGCAGTGCAGAACTAAAATCAGCTGCTTGTTGAATTTTGATCAACATTTGCACTTACCCACTTTTACTCACCTCGGGAAGTGAGTCGAGAATTTTGGATATCGTCATGATTGCTGACTGCATGAGGACCAAATGTTGTAGGCGCACCGTCATCCGGAGGGAATTACATTTCGTTGTAAAAGGGGTTTGCAGTAAGTCAAAAACTTCGATATGGGCGGAAATAGGAGGGAGGGGGGGTCCGGCCATCCCCACAATTATGCTTGACCCCTTTCAAAAAATGTCTTGAGGTCTCTGCAGCTGGAGGAGTCCCTCCAGAGCCTTCTTAGCCCAAAATCTATATCCCCCGTGCCCCCGAAGAAAATTCCTAGTTCGGCGTATGAACTTGGACCGAATCACTAGAGCTTTTTTTTTATCCGAACCACAGTGGACCACAACGGAACGCATCACTTTTTTATCGCGTTCCACTGGCGCGATCCAACTGTTCCATGTGTTCCAGTGGAACGCTTGGATCACTCTTCCAGGGTAGGTTGAGGTTGGTTCAGGCTGGTTGAACCAGCCCGAACCGCTATCATCGCGATCCATGCGTTCCACGGATAAAAAAAAGCCCTACTGGCGAAAATTTGCCTGAAGCCGGTGGAACTCACCTGTCGTAACTGTAGAAGACAGGCGGGTTGTCGTTGATGTCAGCGACGTGGACTTCGACATCGACGGTGGTCCTGAGCCGGGTGTTGAGGGGCCCGTTGTCCTGGGCGATGACCCTCAGGAGGAAGGACGGCGTGGTCTCGCGGTCGAGCTCCCCGTTGATGAGGATCCCGCCGGCGCCGGTGATGGCGAACGGGAGGGCGGCCCCGCTCTCGTGCTTCTGCAGGATGGCGTACGTCACGTTGGCGTTCTCCCCGAAGTCGGCGTCCGTCGCCGCCACGTGCCCCAGCAGGTGGTTCGTGTACGTCCCCTCCGGGATCGTGAAGTCGTACCACGGCTTCGTGAACACCGGCGCGTTGTCGTTGACGTCCTTCACGTAGATCTTGATGATCGTGTGCCCGGAGAGATCCCCCGAGTCCGTCGCTGAGATGTTCAGCCGGAATTCCGTTTCTGGGAAATATATTCGTGAATAGATGAGCTTAGGTAAAAAAACATCCAAAGTAGCAGAGACAAGAGACCCTCCACCGGCCTCTTGGCGACAGGTGGAGGTTTTTACTTTCGGGGATTCAACACCTCCTTATGAACAATTGTAACGGAGAAACAAGTCACTCTTTTTCGGCTGTTAACCTAGAGTCCCTTTATACTGAGAGTCAAGACAACACTCCCTCATGGAGTCACAAACGGGAATAAAGATTACAGCAATTGAACGTTTTTTGTAATTTTTGATCGGCCCATTCTCAAATTCCTCTCTTCGTTCCTTCTCTCATTCTGTTTGTTCCTTGCCAAACCCGTAATTCCCTGGTCCATTCCAGATTATAATCTTTGCAATCGGTGAAAATGTAATCTTTATTCCCGTTTTTGACACTGTGAAGGCCTAAAATACGGGAACCAATCAGAAATGGATTCACATTGTCTTGCCTCTCAGTATAAAGGGACTCTAGGTGAAAAAAACATCCAAAGAAGCGAGACAAGAGACCCTCCATCGCCCTCTTGGCGACAGGTGGAAGCTTTTACTTTCGAGGATTCAACACCTCCTTATGGACAACTGTAACGGAGCAACGAGAGTCACTCTTTTTTCGGCTGTTAACCTACCTACATGGTGGATGGTGAGCTTCGGGTGACGTCATGAGCCAAACAAGTTTCCCAAACTTCGCCAATACGTTGCTAAACATCAACCATGTAAGTAAAGTCAATAGCAGAATGCTGAAGTCCCGAAAGTAAAAGCTTCCACCATTGCCAAGATACCAGTGGAGGATCTCATGTCTCTGGAACGAGGAGATATTAGAGAGGAAAACATATCCGCCATATGAAAGCGTGCTTGTAGTACGTGATACACCTAAGGGAAAGGGCGCTACCTCACAAATACTCGCTGTAAAGGATGAGTGATATCGGATGTAGAATCCTGGCGTTAGGACTGAAATTAATATTTAGACCCACTCTGTAACACTTCTAAAGAGCATTTATAAACGGAAAAATCGCGATACTTTGATATCAAGTTGCAATTTTCTATTACGATCTTTTCACATTAAATTACTAGGATAATCAGCATCTGAGCGATTATCTTCAATCTTGTCGCAATTTCATCTCTATAAAATTGCGTTTGATAAAATCGATATTTTGTCTTTTATCACGAGTTTTTGTTCGACAGTATTGCAATAAATCGTAGTCGATGAAATCGCGATACATTCTCCAATAAAATTGCAACTTATGGCGTCACTACTATTTTGCTCATTTTAGTGCCGAAGAGCGATTTCAAAAACCTGCGACCTTGTTTGAGCCACAGAAAGGGCAGATTGAAACGTTAGGTACACTGAAAAAAACACTCCGGCCGTGGAAGCCGTACTTACGGGCTATATAGAGATACCGTCCGTGTTCCGGGCTCAGAGGCCGAAACACGGACGGTATCTCTATATAGCCCGTAAGTACGGCTTCCACGGCCGGAGTGTTTTTTTTTAGTGTAACTTTTTCTTAAAACTTCGTTTTTTAAACTTTAAACTTCAAACAATCATAACCGATTTGTTTTTGAAATTTTTTGTCATGCTTTCTGTCAATTTTTTCTTATTTTCGAATACTCCTCCACGTAATTACATCGATGACTCAATTTTTAATTTTTAGCGCTAAGGTCTCTATTCCGGAGGCGGATTAGAAAATAAAGATGAAATATTAGATACCTGGTGGGAGGAAACTGGCGATAGATAGCTCGCCGGTGGCTGGGTGTATGGTGAAATGGGCGAGATGCTTCTTCATGGGCATGGCCCCGTCGGACGTGACGGTCTCGCTGTTGATGGAGTAGGTGATGAGAGCGTTCTCGCCGATGTCCTTATCGACGGCGTTGAGCTTGAGGAGGTTCGTGCCCACGGGGATGTTCTCGGGGATGAGGACGACCGGGACGGAGGGCTCCTTGAAGAGGTTCTTCCGGGATTTGAGGACGGTGGAATTGCCGGAGACGACGTTGAGGTTGTTGGTGCCGTCCGACGTCGTTTTGATGACGTCCACGCCCTCGCGTTGGTGCACGATCATCTGGACGAAACGCGGTGCGTTGTCGTTCACGTCCTCGATCGAGATCGTCACCCGGGCCTCCGAACTCAGATTCCCTGCAATTCCATCGTAAATATCTCTTAAGTTCCCTTCTACCCATGTGGCATTTTTTAGCAGAGAAATCGCGATATTTTGCAACTAACTTACAATTCCTTATGATTTTCGCCGATATAATTTCCACGATCATCAAATTTTATCTCTATAAAATCGCGTTTGACACAATCGCAATTTTACCTCAATTTATCAAGATTTTGTGATGATATTGGAACGAATTGCCATCGATAAAAGCAAAATTTTACTGCACAATTCCGTGATAAAATCGCAATGTATCGCAAATTTTTATCCGATGATATGGCAATAAATCGACGTCTATAAAGTCACGAGGCATTCTCCGATCAAATCGCAACTTATCGCAATCACGGCTACTTGGGTAGAGAAGAAAATACACTATATAAATGTTGCCCGACTGGAAGTCGTACCCATTAAGGAATATGTGATTTACCGATGAGGTCTAAGAAGACCCAGAACTTTACAGATCCCTGGGCATGCCGCAGAAAAATATTCCAATGTAACGTGATATGAACCCTCTCTTCCCTGAGTCTTGCAATGATGCGCATTAAAGCTCAAACTTTCGGAATTTTTTGGCCCGGGGGCGGATCCAGCAATTTGGGAACACAGGATTTCCGCCATTTAAACCTATGTCAAATAATCGATTCTTGTCGGAGCACCTGCACCTGGCCCCTAAAAAAATCGATACATTTCCCTTGGTTTAAATGTAGAAAAAACAATGTTGCCAATTTGCTAGATCCACCACTGTTTTGGCCGTGCTTTCCCCTGAGAATAGTGTAGATTCAGCCTTATTCTAACTCCTTGTTCGCCTCAAGTACGTTTAACGATTTGAAAATCAGTGGTGTGAAAAAAGGACTGCCAGCTGCAATATTGAAAGACGTTCAAGAAAATGGTATGCTATTGCAAGAACCGGTTCAATTACTCTGCACTCCTTTTCAGGGCCGGATTCACCTACTTGCCGCCCTTGGGCCGCCTATATTTTGCCGCCCCCTTCTCATTCGTTTTGAAACACAATAAAAACCATCAAGTGAACGTGCTAGCAGGGGAGGGGTGCATAAGACGCATGTACTCGTGTTGAACACATTTTTTAGGAAAGCCCTGTCAACACTACTAGCATAAGTTCACAGAACTTTGTGCGAAAGTTAAGTTTCGTAAACCTATCTCTATGTGGACAAGGCCTTCCATTCATAAGAAATGAACGAAAAAAGTATGAAAGAACAAACATAAATGTGGTTCAATGATTTTAACTTCCGCCGCAGCGCCGCGCAGACCGCACCGTGTTTAGCTCAATGCGTGAAGTATTCCGACAGTCTTGTAGGCGCTATGTGTTTCACGCTGACCGCACTGTGTTTGGCGCAAAGCGTGAAGTATTCATGCATTCTTGTAGGCGCTATCCATCTCATGCTAACCGCAATGACTGCAGCCTTGTAGGCGCTAATATGTATTACATGCCGATCGCCGAGCCGAGGGCCTCTCCTTTTCATCTCAAGTCCTCGTCATCATTTCCCTCTAAGTCGCCAAATTTCGGCCAAATTGCATGTTTGGTTTCTCTCTTAACTCGACTAATTAAAGGTGCTGATTCTTGTATCACTCAGAGACGACAAAATTAGAAATTACTATACTTTTAGGAGATGAGAGATTTTGTCGCATTTTCTCGTTTGTAATTTTTTTTTCTAAATCCGATTTTTTTTTATACCTACACTAAAAAAAATTGCAAATTTTTGCCGCCCCTTAGATTTGCCGCCATGGGCCGCGGCCCATGTGGCTACCCCCTTAATCCGGCCCTGCAGGCTGATCTGAACGAAAACCCCTAAAAAGTAATATTTTCTCTTTCATCTGTGTTCTAGAAAGAAGAAATTTAATACTGACATGTAAGTCAAAGCGTTTTATAGGTACGTATGAGAAAGAAAAAAAAGGTACTACCTTTGTCTCTGGCGATGATACGCAAGGTGTAGGAGTCTTTCATTTCTCGATCTAGACTTGCGTCACTCTTAACCAGAAGATTGCCAGTTGTTTGATCCAAAATAAACAGCTCGCTACCCTCCCCTCGGAGACTCATCTTGAACTGCGCATTGCCATTAATATCTGCGTCCTTAGCTTTAATTGGCTCCTCCATTTTAACTTCAGAGAGTGCTATCACGTTTTCTTTCACAGAGCCTTTGTACCACTGCCGATCGAACATTGGCGGGTTATCATTCTCGTCCTCAACGTGTACTTTCACCTATTTTCAGGAGAGAAAGATATCGCATCACTTATATGAAAAAAAACAAGATATTTGAACCCAAAAATACACTCAAATAGAAGGATAGTTATTAAAAATGCCGCTATAACAGCGACAAATTAAAAAACAAAACAACTTAAATTTGAAGCATGCTGCTTTAAGAAATTAGTTGGGTGAGACTCTTAACTAATTTATTTCGTGTAGTTGAAGTTAAAGAAGATGAAAAACAACTTTTTTTTAAATTCACTAAGTCAATTCCTACAAGGTGCAAACCAAAAATAATGCGGACGACGTTGAGCATAAGTTTCATCACATGTTTGACCCGCAAAAATTTGAAATATTCGTATCGTGAGGAATATTTTCCCTCGATGTCAGAGAGATGTGCTCTGATTTGATGGTAAGAGGACTGGTTACAATGAAGTTAGCTGAATAGGTGACCATTTTCATATCGCCTTCAAACGGAAGAGATGCAATTTCACTTGCAAGAGGGCACGGTAAGTTATACTCACCGAGGCGCTGAACTTGGTCCTATTTCTCTTCAAAGTTAATTCTTTCTTGGTTGCGGAGAAGAAAATAGTGCTGCCGCTTTTAATAAAAAATCTCAGATTCTTAAGAACATAAATTTTGAACGGATTTAAGAAAAACATTTGGCTCACAAGCTATGTGAAAATGATAAATATTGATTACGTCCCTTTAAAAAAAAAGAAATCTTTATCTTTATTCTTATCTTACCTTTATCTTTAAGAAGATCTTTAAGTCATGAATATACATAACAGAAGGAATATATTGAAAGCAGCCTAAAAGATATGAAAAAAAAAACTATCAGCCGACGAAGAAAATTTTTTAAAAATTATCAAAGACTGTGTCTTACTTGATAAATTTCTCCTCCTCGTACAATTCCATTCCCGTTTTCACCGATGATGGTCAATTGATATGTGTCTTTTGTTTCTCTGTCGAGCCCTTTTTGCGTGTATATTGTGCCGTCTTGTGATATCGCGAACTGCTCGAGGACATCCGGTTGGCTGGCGATGATGAACCTTTGATTTCTCCATCGAGTGGATTCTGACGTTTTGTTTCCAAACCTGTCTATTTTTGATCTCCCACCACCTTTGACTAGCTGACCAACTAACGCTCCAGACAGATTCTCGCGAACTTTGAATTCCATGGTGATTGGTTCTGTGCTAGTCCTAAACAATGTTTGAGGAATATCATAATACCACTGATTACCAGTAAACTTAAGTTTAAAAATTTCTCTCCTGTACAACTAGATAAACGAGGACAAGTTTGAATTTTCAATGAGAACTTTGATTAACCTTTTTTTTTCTGCGACACAAAAGTTACTTTGGAGGTTTTCTTCTTCTGATTCCCTTAGAGAGAAGTTTGACATTAAATTTGAGAAGGCACGCTCGTCGTTAATACATTTTCCTGTAGTTACAAAAATATACCATTATAACTATTCCTTTACGTTACAATTTTGTCAGAAAATGTTAGTTTGCTCGGATCACACCAGTTTCCCAAATGAATCCGATTTTCATCTCTGTTTTGAGAATGATATAAAAACTGCTTACGAGTATAGATATGGACATTACTGAGTCTCTCAAAAGAAAAACTAAACCATGGACTTATTTTCTTTTTGGTTAAATGCTTTTTAAAGATGTTCTCGAACTTGAAATTTCATTTGAAACAGTAAAAATTATACGAATGAAATGCATAAAAACAGTTAAATTTTCCCTACTCAATTGCAGCTAGTGTTGTGGTTTTAGTAGTGTTCAGTTTAGTTATATTTTGGTAGTCTGGAACTTTCATAAAATGACCCTCGCGAAACTGGAAGTGTAAGCCGATATCTCAAAATTACCATATATTTATCAATCGGTAAGAAAGATGTTAGCCAAAAGTAACGATTAATCACAATAATTATCATGCAACCCGTTACTTCTCTCCAAGAAGGCTTTCTCCTGTTTTTTTCCTGCATAATGTTCTTACCTCGAGAAAGGCACCCCTGATTCTGACTCGACTATATGAATTGTAACATTCGTAGCCAGCGTGTTTTCTTTTTCGTCTGCAACGACTGCCTCAAAGTCGTACAGAGTCCGCCCAAACTTTCGCATTTCATCGATCACCGTGATGGTGCCTGAGCGTTCTTCGACGGCAAACGGAACTGGAAAGAGAGAAAAATCATACCGAGTGAACTGACTGAAAAATAGTAGATAATTTTCAAATGAACATTTCAAGACGATCCAGACAACAACCATGCTGATCAACATGAGAGTGAACTTAAGCGAACATCCGAAGACAAAATGGTTTCCGAAAAATCAAAACTTTACACACTCCTGTCGTATGAATTATAACAGAAAAAACGAGAAGCATAAAAAATCATTTTTATCATTTACGGACGGATAAATATTTACTTACCTCCTTCGTGATAGCTGTGTAGTAAATCATAAATGACTTTATTGTGGTCTATGGCGTTGTTCAGACGTATTTGTCCCACACTTGTGCCGATAGGGACATCACTTCCGACCCAAAACTCGTACGGAGCTCCAATAAAATCGGGCACTTTGCTCCCATCACCTGGTAAATTAAGCAAAGAGTGTAAAGTTGATACCTCTATAAAGCTTAAACAACGCATGAAAGTTATTCTTAATATTGTTTTGTACAAAATATGTCGCAGTACAAAATGAAGTCCAGAATTAGACATTCTCAATGTAGTACCTACATTGAATGTACCTCATAGCATAATATTAGAAAATGTAGGAGGTCATAGAACCTACTGAATAGAAAATTACTAGAACGCCAACCATTGTAACAATATGAGTAACCAATCTGTTGTCTCCCAGACAAGAACGTAACTACGTTTCGTTGCAAAATTTCCAATCGGAAATTGTATTTCTTAAAATTTCTAACTGGTTCACCAATTTTTCCTCTGCCGACGTACATTTTGCAACTAAATGTTGGACAGAAACTGCACAGTCGTCCTCTTGTAAATAATTGATTTTTTTTTTTTTTTTTTTTTTTTTTTTTTTTTTTTTTTTTTTTGGTTTTCTCAAAACCACTAAATTTGGCCGTTGTTATAGCAATTTTAAAACTCGCTTGCTAGCATAACTCAAAGTATTCAGCCCGAAATGTATAGGCCAATTAGGCCATGGTCTGGCGAATTTTATGTCTGACAAGTTTCTCATAAATCATGGCCATGAAAAAAAGCAGCGTTGACCTCGGAACGGTCTTGCCGATTACACTACTTGGATTGTCAGTAAAAAATACTGCGATAACTGAGGAACAACACCACCTATAAGCAAACTGAAGATTTTGCAGGTCATAAAAGAAACTTTGCAATTTTTATAAGTTTGAGGTCAGATTTGCAATTTTTTTACACATTACAGCGTCGTTACAGCGTTTGCATGCGGAATTGGAAAAACTAACAGCACCAGCTGCCATATTCAATGCTGAAAAATGCGGCAAAGGCGCTTTACCATTATCGCCAAAATTTGTCGACTCCCGGACGGAGGAATGTAACTTCATTCCAAGGTTGCTAAATTGACAAAAACAATTCATTTCTTTTACAAAAATGTGTCCGTGCAAGTTTTATCCAAAACTTTCTGAGTTCTGCATGAAATCCCAGGAAAAATCAGGAAAATTTTTGGTTAGAAATGTCCGAGATTTTTCTGGTTAATATTCAATATAAAGTAGAGAATTTGGCAAACTTGACATAGAGATACGTCCTTTCGTGAGGGAAACGACGTATAGAGGATTTGCACGTGGATGAAATTTGATGAATTTCGTGTTTAAGTGGAAATTACTGAGTGAACTGAACACGAGGATACCCTTGGTTCATGGATTGAAAAATATTGGAGAAGATATGACAAAATTATCTAATCTGCTAAAATGCATGTGTTTAAAAGGAAAATGCCGCCAGATGGCGTCTTTAGGCCGTGCATTTTCTCACTTTTAAATCTAATTTTATACTATTTTCCATATCAGAAAAAAATTATGAAAAATACTGTGAAATCAGCTCTCTAAGCTCTTTCAGATGCACTGGTAAAAAGAACCTCTTGGACAAATGCCGCGGTGCATTGACTTAAGAGTGCAGTTTCTTGTCGCCGGATTTAAGAGTCTGGACTCTTGTTTCAATGCAAAATCCGCTTGAATCAATGCAAAATCCGCTTGAAACAAGAGTTCAAGACTCTTAAATCCGGCGACAAGAAACTGCACTCTCGAACCAAGAGGTTTTTTTTTACCAGTGTGAAGCAATAAAAAATCGCATGCAAATTCCCCTTTGTCGGTTAGGCGGTACTGTTCCCTGGTCCTCGTATTGCATTTCTTTGAATGAAATGCACCATGATTGAGTGTGTTAGAGAAGTTGAGACGGACCTGCGGAGGCTGTGACTTCGATGGTGACGACGGCGAGGGAGTAGCGTCGCTCGCTGGGGTTGACGGGCTGGTCGGAGGCCTCGACGAACTGCGCGTGGCGCCCGGGCGGGAGCGGGGAGTCGGCCACGCTGATCTTCCCGCTTTGGGCGTCCACCGAGAAGAGCAACGGCTTCGACGTCGAGGACAGATTCCCTCGCTGCAGGTCGTAGAGCACCATCCCGTTTCGACCCAGATCCGGATCACGAGCTTCCACCTATCCACAAACCAAACTCAATTCCCATACATTCTTCCTGAAAGGCCTCGATAAACGATCAAATTCCCGAACCAATGCCGATCAAAGTAGCATCAAAGTGTCGGGAGTCATCGGTCTTAAACTCATTAATTTGCTCCATGTTAAAATGAAAACTTGGCAGAAATGTTTCCTGTGGCAGGAAATGATGAATGGTGGCACTCCGTTCTGATCTTACTTTGAACAAAAAAGTGCGGCCCGTCAAAATTTGATGGTAGATGGTGACCACCAGTCATCAGCATTTCTACTTTGATCGGAATTGGTTCGGAATTTGATCGTCTATGCAGGGCTATAGAGTATCTATCACAGAGAAAAGTTTCTGCCTGGGACCCGAGGTCGAAGTCATATGGATCTCTCGAGTTTTCGGATTGCGCATCCTGCATTTTGGATCCACTTGCGAGGTTCAGCGCAGTGGTGTGGCGTGCTTTACGATCTATCGATATTCCCCCTATTGAAGCTGTGGTAAATGATCGATTATTAAGATGTTCGCTGCGAACACCCTGTTCATAGATACTTTTCAATAGGTTTAAGTGACTGATCAATCGATATATCGAAAAGCACGCCACGCCACTAATCCAGCTGCCCAAGTTTGGGTCAAACATCCGAAGTACTCGGGTATGTACAGAGGTACTTCAGATTTTTGACTCAAACTTCGGCAGCGGGCTGATTCTTGAAATTAGTAGACAGCGATATACAGAGAAGACAAAAGGGATGTGGAGGGATCCCAATGGTGGAAGTGGTTGGTTGCGATGGACAAAGGATGTAGGTAATAGACTTGCCAACGGAGACCCTTGAGAGACCCTTCGGTTAGTCCACTGTTTTCTCCCTTAGTCTATCATTTCAACCAAGAGGATCGCCCCATACTCCTTATGTCTTCGTTGTCTATAGCTCTATCTATCATTTTCAACAATCAGCTGCAGTTCGGGTTTTGGGGCAAATATATCACTGCTTTACATTCGAGAATCTCAGTGGAAAGGAGTCGGTGTGGGCAAAGAAATTAGGGCTGTCGGCAAAACGCCACCAGTTTTGCTCAATATTTTTGATCCTAAATTGCGTTTTTATGATTTTACAGAAGAATAGCTGCATAGCAAGAAATATCATCAAGAGGATTTATTGGACGGGTTTAAAAGTATAGATTAGACTCGTGTGAATTTTGCTCTGTCAGATCATCCACGAGACTTTTCAAATGCACAGTAAGAAAAAGTATAACTTAAATTTTGTGTTAATTTAGGAAGTAAAACACGAAGTAACACAAGCTGTTGGTTGATTTTTTGTGAGTTGGTTTTCTCTGTGTCAAATTGACCAAATCTTTGGGTTAAGGTGACCAAATCATTGTGCTAAAAATCTGGGACCTCGTTAAAGTCAGGTGCCAGCTGCCAAGATCGAACCTGAATCGAATCAGAAGTAATCCAACGCGCTAGCCTCTTGCAAGTCGCATCTTCTAAGTGTGGAAAGGAAAAATAAAGTACATAAGTTCCACAAGACTCTTTCCTCATGCCCCGATGTCTTAGAGTAGGGTTTGAAAAGATTTAACACCAAGCAACCGAGTCCTTTCGGTTGATCTGACACAGAAAAAAGTAACTCGGAGTAACACTAAACACGGAAATTTTCAACTATGTATCCTATACTTAATGACTAAAATTCATATCCGCTGCTTTCCGAAACCAAGTTGATAAAACAACATTACCCTTCCGACGACTTGTCCGATAGGAGCATTTGATGGCACTGAGAATTCGTACAAGTTGGTAGGAACAAACACAGGATTGTTGTCATTGGCATCCAATAAAGTCACCTCCACCGACACGAATGAGTCCCTGGAAAATTTGAGCAATGAGTATCTTTTGTTGATAAAGAAGAGTACAAACTATAAAAAATTGGGAAATGTTCCAAAAGATGACGTCACACATTATGCTTATAAGTCTTATACATTCTTTAGTTTTCCACTTACCTTGCTATTGAAAAATTTCAAATTGTTTAGGAACCAAGAGAATGTTGAAAAGTTATCACGAAATGCTAATCTAGCTTACGAGATTATGTGGTTTTTTAAAGTTGTGGTAAATATTTTACGGTTTTATAACATCGTAATTTTGTTTCATGAATTGACTTTTTGTGCAATTTCTTGAGCATAATTTTGTCATTGTTTTATTTTATACTGCTGTGTTTATTAATGTATTCAATTATGCATTCATTTTTTGACGCGAAAAACTTACCCTTCAGAATTACTGGATACAACAGACGGGAGTTTTTCTCTAGCGTAAACTCGCATACCAAGAGACGGCTTCGTCTCTCGATCTAGTTTCGCCTGATTTCGGACGGTCAGCCATCCAGAGTGGCTGTCTATACTGAAAGCTTGACTTGGATCAACCAAATGGTAGATGAACTCGCCATTATCACCCTGAGGACAAGGAAGTAAAAATTTATTAGAGACTCCTAATGCTAATGCATTTAATTCTTAATCCTTACTTTTTTGTACACACGCCGTGAAAGATGCATGCCTCTAAATTGAAGGCGAATCATGCTGGGTGACTTTTCTCGCTATTGAAACAATCTTTTTTCTGGACGGCGAGTTACTTGTGGTGACAAAATAGCGCAAGTACAGTTCTCAATATGTCATAACCCAAGTAGCAATGATCGCGATGAGTTGCGATTTGATCGGAAAATGTATCACAATTGTAAGAACGTCAATTTATGGCAATATTATCGGATAAAAATTACTATAAATTGCGATTTCATCCCATAATTTGCAGTAAAATCGCAATTTCATCGGCGATTTATTGCAATACTGTTGAACAAAAAATCATGATGAATGGAGATAAATTCCGATTTTATCGAACGCGATTTTACAGACATAAAATTCCAACCAGATCGAGGAAAATCGCTTAGATTTTGATGATCTTAGCAATTATCGCCAAAAAATCGGAAAAAATCGCAACTTAGTTACAAGATATCGCTATTTTTCCGTTGAAAAATGCTACTTTGGAACAGGAGCATAAAACTACGCTGCTAGCACAGTGGCCTCATCAATACACTTATAATAGAGATATTTAAGGGGTATGATGATCCTCTTGAATTTTAATTATTACGGTAATGACTTTTGCGTGTCTGATATCTGATTTTTTCGGCACGATTCATTAGGTTATAATATCTTGAAGCGTGTTTTATTACTCATTTCAGCATAAAAGCGGGATCTGCGTCGTAAAACAATTACAAAACAAAGTGCAAGGAACACGGTTGAGGTTCTAATATTCGGCGTGCAAAAAAAGTTGCGAGATACTTGAGGACCGCTCTCTGAAATATCTGAGATAAAGAGTCTCTTACTAACTCATGAATATATGAACTTTTTCTTTTTTACACTCAGATGGTTGAATAAAATGAAGATTATTCCGAGGTTTCGGGCCACTTTCGATTGAAACTAAAATAATTGCAACTATTTTTACCTGGTCTTGATCGGTGGCAACAACTTGCAACACGCTGAAACCATTCGGTAGATTTTCAACAATGCTTATGTTGTAGACGTCAACTTCAAACTGAGGCTGATTGTCGTTGATGTCCAATAGCTCAACCTCTACACGTGCGATTCCAGCCTTGAGTGGGTTATCCATTTGGGAGGCTTGAATCTAAAGCGATGGAGGAAATGAAGAAGAAAATCATTCAGACAATTTCACAGGGAAAAACCAAATGTATCTCATTTAAAAACCAAATGTATCCGATTTAAAAACCAACTTTTTGTGTGCTTTTTGTCACCACGCAAAAAAAAAACATTGACTCTAAGCGAAAAACGCTACCAAAGTCCAGTCCAAGCTATTTTAGGTGTTACTAAAAGTAGATGAGAACCTCAAAAGCTAATTTCTATTAATAAAACTAACGAACATAATTGATAATCAGACACTTTTCATGATTGATAGGACGTATTTCTGCCAAACGCATGACATGAGCCCTGAGACCCATAAGAATGTGTGCATAACAGGGCTGACGTCATAATGCACATAGTTCCGTTTGATGGAAATACGTCCGATTGAAACTTGAGATCGTTCCTTTGACGATCATAATATTTAATCACAATACTCAGTGACTTGCATTTTAAGTGTTCTTTGCATCGCCGAAAAAATTGGTTACATACGCTGTAAGACTTGGAGCCTAAAGAGCTAAAGGTCTGCTTATTCATCAAAGGCCCAAAATGTTACGTTTCTTCGTCTGAAAATTATTGCGAAGAAAAAAAAAAAACAAATATCTGCGCAGTATTTCACCGAATTCACAATTTTTAAAATTTTGTTCTGAAAATTAAAACAAACTAAGGAAAGAAGAAAAGCCCAACAAAGGTTTATGCCAAGTACTTTAAAATAAGTTAAATTTCTCCGATTGTGAGGTACTAATAATTAGATAAATAATTAAAACTCTTCTGAAAATATTTCAAAACAAACTAGCAGGTTGAAGTTTTACTTTTCATCTTACTCCTTTCCAATCCTAACTTGATATTTTTTTTTTGAAAATATTTTTTTAGGTATCATTTTTCTGAAGCAAGCTATGCAGCTCAATATGTTTAATTTATGATGGCAGTAAAACTATGACTTTTACGACCATGGTCACGTTAAAACCGCATTTTATTCAGCAACTCGGTTGTTAGATCATAAAAATAATGAAACTAGGTTCATTCCATACAGAAAACCTTCTCGATCGTCAAATCTTAGAGAGACCCGGCAATACGTAAAAATGCACAAGCACATTCGCGGGTGCTTCGGCTAAGAACGGCACATTTATTTTGGCCGCAGTGGCGTGGCATGAATTGCGATATATCGATTGTTATGCCATTTAAACCTATGGTAAAGAATCGATTATTAAAGTGTTCGCCGCGAACACCCTGTTTATCGATCTTTTTCCATAGGTTTAAATGGCATAACAATCGATATATCGCAAAGCACGCCACGCCACTGTTTGGCCGCATCTGAGGTATTTGAATGGTCATCGCTGTGGTCATACAATACGGAACTCCCGGATAACATATATAGTAATGAGAAAACAGGAATGCAACCGGATGGGACTTCTGCTGAACCAGAGTTAAGACTTGGTTTTATAGATAGATAGTTTCGCATTTTATTAATAAAACAAGAAGTCCCCGGAACCTTACAACCTATATAAGAGTGAGTAGATGTTGACCGGGTAAAATGCAGTGTCAATGTGTAATAAACTACTCTGCTGTTATTAATTTACGATTTGTTTATATTCTGCTTACAACACTAATTACTGTTGTTGTTATAGAATGAAATAGCTTGAAGAGAGTCTGGGTGCTCCAATATTCTGCCTCTCTCCTGCTCTGTAATTTTTTTCAACTACAGAGACAGTATGGACACTTAAATTCATGACATGACTCCGCAGCTGAGTTATTGACCGGAAACATATTCTGCTCAAAGTATTGATTGAAACTTTATTACAGATTTCATCTTACCTACAAATAAAAGAAAAAGGAAGCCATGAAGATTTTTTTAAAAGGAGACAAGAAAAGAACGGCATCCATCCCTCCCCTCGGAAAGATTTAGTCGATACCTTACAGCTATAAACAAATAACCAAGGAAGGCCCTGAGTATCTTCCGCACTCCATTCTGGGACCGATATATTCCTCCCAAAATGCGATTGTTTTATGATTCTAAGGAAATATATATACCCTAGTGGTACGGCCTCTCATGTAATATTCTGCACCGAAAACCCATCCTTTTTTCAAAGAAAAGCTCGTATATAGCTTAAAATTGAGTATTGCTTGAAAGCCATTGCTTAAAATGAGGTTCTAAGTTGAAGGTTGAGTCGAATGGGGAAAATTGAACAGTGAAGAGTATAATCGGAGGTAAATTATAGACATTACTCGCAAGCTGCTCGTAAAATTCAGATGCCAAAAATGGCGCCAGAGAATTATCTACGAAGGGCATTACTTCAAATAACACTAGCTACTAGATGAAAATGCTGAGATTCGTTTCGAAGAAATTCAGCACGGATTGACGTGTTAGTGTTGAAATTTCATGATCCGCGGTACTACGTGGGTCTTCAACGTTAGGTTTCTCTAATAAAATATGGCGTTAGAGAGTGGATTAGCTGAGAATGAGTCGAAGTTCCTGGCTGAAAAATTCTCGGATCAAAAATGTATGTCCAGTTTTATTACCGGTTGTTTTTGACTATGTGGAGCTAGAAATAAATTCACCGTTAGCTCATCGGGTCTTCCTCGCTCATTAGCATTCTTGCATAATGCGCATATTCAAGCGGAAATAAAACATACGTTTACTTTCCTCCAGCAATGACTTTACTTTTATACCATACAAAATATGAACATATCAAGTTAAAAAATAAATAAACACGTGGAAAATGCAATCTAAAAACTATGTACGGAGTCAACTTCGAGCAAATTTCTAGTTTCATGATACTGCTAAAGATCGCACTGCTAAGCTCAGCAAGCATAACGCCATGAGAATATGAAGCAACTAAAATATTATCTATTTTACTTTAACGCTTCTGAGCAAAGGAAACACGGCCGACTATATTGACACATATTTTCCAATGACACCGCAAATAAACACGTATAGTTAAGCGGCTTGTTTTTACGCTCTATTGATTGAAGATGTACTAATTTGTTTAGAAACTACAATGCAGAGCAATCGCAAATTGAAACTAGCGTCTTTTTGACAGTGGCGAGGCGTGAATGATCGATTATCGATTATCGCTATTTCTCCATTTGAAGCGATGGTAAAGAAACCACGATTAAAGTGTTCGTTGCAAACACCCTGTTTATCGACTCTTTTCTATAGGTTTACATGGCAGATAGATCGATACATCGCAAAGACGCTACGCCACTGCTTTTTGACTGAGAAGATGAGCTCAAGTAATACGCGGTTTTAGTAAATTTGTCACACGA
Source organism: Bemisia tabaci (assembly GCF_001854935.1). Taxonomy (NCBI): domain Eukaryota; kingdom Metazoa; phylum Arthropoda; class Insecta; order Hemiptera; family Aleyrodidae; genus Bemisia; species Bemisia tabaci. Next base: position 993,163 of record NW_017547207.1, on the reverse strand, counting down.
TAGATAATTGTTGCGAGAACTCGAACAACTCACTTGAAGTGTAAACGTGCTGCCCGGGAGAGAATCCACATCCAGTTCTTTTTCGAGGAATAAAGAGCCATTTTTGAGATCCAGCGAAAATAAATGTCGATCGTTTCCAGCAATTAAATCGTAGCGAATTGATGCATTGATAGCTCGGTCTTGATCCTCTGCATGAATCGGTGGCTCGAATTTGATTTCTTGGTGGATTCGCCTCCCCTGAAAATCACCAAAATACCATGTAAACGAAGATAAAAATTTATCAAAATCATCGCTGATGATCGAAATCATCAGCGACCAATAAATCTGCATTTTCTAAGACAAATGCATGCTCAGCCTATCAACGAATCTCTCTTTTCTACCTCTGCGTTTAAGTCTCCAATATATAGATACACATTTATAGGTTGAACGAGCCACTTGTCGCACTGCTCCATAGTTGGTCCCTCGGACAAGCGAATTACAGGAAAAGGCTCCGTGAATTTATCTCAGGCGCCTCAGCAAGCATAACCTTTCAATTAAAGTGTTTTTACCCCCGGAAAAACCGTGATTATTTTAGCGTCTCTGAAATACTGCAAGTCCAAGTAGTTTCGCTTTTAGTGAATGCCCGATTTGTGCACTTACAAGATATTAACAGGGTCATTGTACCTTAGCAGTACTGCCGTGCTAAGTAAAAACGCCGTAAGAGCATTCGAATGTTGCCAAATTCCCTCTCAGAAAATATTTATTTTTGAAGGACGTTACGAATAATTTTACTCGGTATGTTCCAACTTTTTAGATCAAATTACGAACGAAGTTCGTCGAAAAATTGGAAGAGATACATTCACAAATTTTTCTAATAATTCTAGACCTGTGGGAAAATAATGTGGCAACGCCTGATGTCTCATACGGCGTTCTTCCTTAGCGCGGTAGTGTACTGGTACGTACTGCGAGGCTACTCCATATACAACATTGGAAAAAAATAACGGGAAAAAGCATGCGCATAGTTTATTATGACTTCTGCAATCTGCAGGCCTCCATTTTCTGAACATTGATGGCACTACAGTGATAAATTTGAAGAGGAGCTACACTACTAAGCCACAACGCACAACATTTAATAGTGTAAGCCGACGGCGAATAGTTACCACGCCGAGTTAGCCGTTAAAACCAGCGGGCATTAACTCCCCGACGCACAGTGGATAGAGTCAATCAGAGCGATAGGACATGAAACTTTTGGACTGAAACTGCAAATTTTGATGTTTATTTCACCACATTTCAGAGTTCACGGGGTGTGTCTAGAAGGAAATTTCATGAGGAAACCAACGAAACCACTTTTTTTTTGTATAAACGGAGTTATAATGCTTTTGAAGTTTCCAAATTTTGTCCGACCTCTCCTATCGACCCGGTCCACAGTGCGACGGAGGCGATTTTCATCCGAAACCGGACCTTTCGGCGCAATTTACACCACGCCACGACCCGCAGACCTTTTTTCTGTGCGCGGAACTTATTACGCGATTGTGTTGTTACTCTGATTCAATTATGTCAGAGCAAGGATGAGGAGGTCCGATTTTTATCACCGCTGGCGGCGGAGTCGCCGAAGCCGGAAAGTTTTGCAGAAATGCATAGATGACTAATGGTCTCAGACGAGGAGATTTTCAAGCCGGGCCAGAGCGCTTTTGTCTCAAAGGTTGGCAGCAACGGCGATCTTTGTGGTCTGAGATCCGAAGTGCGATAATTGGGCATTTAGAGCGATTAGATGAGAGTCACCGCAAGGTACACAGCTTACGGAGGCTTCGTTGTCAAATTGAAGAAAATGTGTGGCGTGAATTTCTATGGTATAACGTTAACTCACAGCTTTTTACTGAACGATTTGGTACCAGTGCATCCAATCTTAAGAACGTTTGCGGAAGAACGATTCCACAATCAGTTGCAGATTTTCTCTTTAGTTTTTTCGTCGTCGGGTTTTTTTTTTGTTTTGACTTCATAATTTTTACTTGCGCGCGCCTTTATAATGCGAGTAACGTCATTTTTTAGAATAAAAACATTTACTTTGAGGCAACTCATTTCCGTTTCGTGAATAAACTCTAATTTAGTCAATGTAGATCTCAAAGTCGCTTTGTCGCAAACAAATCAACCGACGAAACGTCTTTTACCAAAAATAATAGAAATCTATAATTTAATAAAAGTGTTTTACTTAATCAGCTGAAAAAAACACTGGAATTGAGAACAAGCGTATTCAACTCAAAAAAGTATACATTCCCACCACTGCAAAAGTACCTTCTGGGAGCATTAATCAGTGCTGCTTGTGACACTCGAACAATCGTACAAATATTGTACAGTTGGTTGCGTACAGCAAGTTTGGAAGGGGCGTATCTATGTACGAGCGCGCTTAAAAGGCTCTTTATTTCAACAGAATACCAATATTCTGTTACCACTTCCTGTGACATGTACAATTATTTACGACTGCGTGACAACTAAAATTTGCCATGAAATTAATGAATAAGGTCAAATAATGTTTTGATTTCCAACCGAAAGCACCCTGTGCAAAGTGGTGACATTTTGTATACGTATAGATTTGCAATCATTAGACATTGCATATATTTACAATGTATTGTGCAATTTGTTTACTGAAATAACATATGAGAGTGATTATAACATTTTACATGAGAGGACACACGATAAATAATTTATGATGTAGGTCATTGCTTTTTCTTACCGTTATCGGGTAAAACTCAGGTATTTGAACTCTGTAGACGTCTTTCGTGAATTTTGGATTCAAATCATCGTTATCATTGACAGTGACTATTAGAGTTGTTGTTGAGTTTCTTGGCGGTGAACCACGATCCTGAAAAAAAGAAGAGGATTTAACTCAGTCTGGATACTGAGCGCCGCACAGTTGATCGAGTTAATCAGAGAGGTCGGAAATGATTTAAAAACTGTAAAAGCGTTTATCTTTATAAAATGAAATGTTGATGTTTTAAACGTAGTTTCATTAGTTTTTTCGTAAAATTTTCTATAAGAAACCCCTCTTAAAATTAAAATTGTGACGAGATGAACGTACAATTTTACGATTTTTGTCAAAAATTTCATATCCGACTTCTCCCAAAGAATCGTTACACTGTGCGCCGCAATGAATCTCATTTTCTCCTGGTGGTACCTATACTATAGTAAAGAATCGATTGATTACCGGAGATCGACTCCACTAAGAGAGGAAATAAGTGATCCAGTAGCATCCTCCCTGTAAGCTAGCACTGTAAACTTCAGTGAATAATGGAAAATCAACAGACAACACTTCCCCTTGATTTGTGCCCTTATTTGAACCGCGTTTAGTAGAAAGAAACCAAGCCACATCGGCTATTGCCAAAAAATGGACAGTTTAATCTTTTACAAGAGAACGTTCGTGCGGGTTCCTTTCCTGATACTGATATCGAAACTGCACTAGAATGCGATGTTTTCTCTCTAAAAAAACCACGCCTTTATTACGTTGAATTTATTTGTTAAAATTGGTAAGTGAGTGCTTTAGTCTCCTGACAACAGAATTGCAATCTCAAAATTGGAGAAAAATTACGAGTAGCTGAAAAAATGGAACCAATTGATGCGATATATCGCATGCCGTTCTGACACAAAATATGGCGTCCATCGAATCACCTTTTAAGTGCAATGTGCAAATATTTACTCTGATGGCGATGTGCATGACGCAATTAATGAATTGAAAGCATGAAACTCACGCTGGCCATGAGAGTGAGGATGAACTGATGATCTCCAGTGTCATAGTCGAGAGGCTTCCGTAGAACGACAGCCGCCCGGTGACTGCTCTCCAGAGCGAATTTTCCATGCTCGTTTCCATCCAATATCGAATATTGCACGTCAGAGTTTGGTGTATTTGGTTTATCCCTATCAATCGCTTGAATACCTTTGAAGATGGTTATGCCTAAATAACAAACATGAATATTGTGATGAAAAGTCTTCTTTCAAAAATGTAGCGCACTGGAAAAAAAACACATTGGATCTAGAGTCCAGACTCTTAAAAACATCGACAAAAAAAAGTACTCTTGATTCAATCAGAATCTAGCTTCAATCAAGAACCAAGCCTCTTAATTTAAGCGGATTTCGTTTTGATTCAAGCAAAAATCCGATTGAATCAAGAGTATTTTTTCTTGTCAATGTTTTCAAGAGTCTGGACTCCAGATCCAACGTGTTTTTTTTCCAGTGCGCTAGTAACAAAAATTAAATAATCACCCGAATATGGAAGCACGCATGTAGCACGTTTGAAATCATTTGTCACTTACATTTCGACGGTGTGAGTCGGCAATCACATAACTCAGTTTGCGACGTCGCAGACTTCCTGTTATACTCTATCTTTTAAACGGAAAACTACTCATCGGCACTTCTTTAAAACTGCCTGATGTTTTCTCTCTGTGCGAAGAAAATTCTGGATAGATTCAAGGAATGATGTCAATTTATTCTCATTTAAAAAATAACAGAGGCGGAGATTTTCGGACACAGCAAACGAGATACGTGATTGCGGACTTACGCCGTCGATTTATAGGAGTGAACTTAACATTTTGCCCTCAATATTTTCTTGCTCTTAGAGGAATGCCTCGTCGGTTTTCTGATTATCCTAACTGTTTTTATTGTGAAATAAAATTTCTTCTGTTCGAAGAATTCTGTTATCTCTATTTTTATTTATTGTTTCAGAATGTTTGTACCCTCTTGAGAATTTTCCAACAGTGCTCTAATGAGCCTTTAATAATCTATCGATTGAGTTAAACCGATCAACTAGTTTGTGATATGTGACGCTAATGGCGAGCACGGAGCCTTACCTGTCGGGGTAAGTTCGTCAACTGCAACTTTGTACGGGGCGTCAATGAACTCCGGCTCATGGTCATTCACGTCCTCCACGTAGACGGTGACGGACAGATAGGAAGAAATCTGCACAAAAGCCAAGAAAAACAGGAAATGAGGATCTCTCTAGAGACTTCATGGTACTCAGTATGGGAAACCTTCAGATTAATCCCGCTAATTACGAGCCACACGACTGAGAAAGATAATCCATTAAAAAAATGATCATCAAATGAACACGGTATTGTTCAGATTGAATCAAAATGTAAGGTCCAGGTAAGTACTTTATTGGAAATGAAAATTTCAAAATGTTGGGAAAAAGTGATGTAAAAGTCTCTTGCATCTAGAGTCCATTAGGCCCTTGAAAAACTGACATGGAAAAATACTCTTAATTCACTTAATAGGTCTTGAATTTTGGTTGAATCTAAATGAAATCCGCTTAAATCAAGAAGCTGGGCTCTCGATGCAAGCTAAACTCCGCGTGAATCAAGTTTATGTTTTTTTTTTTTTTTTTTCAAAGTTTTTATGAGTCTGGACTCTCGATCTAAGAGGCTTTCATTCCAAAGAAGAAGCAACAATTCCAGAAATTCGTTCATCAGGTTCAAAAATAGCTGCAAAAAATACATCGTTTTAGAGAGAGGAAAACTTTTGCGCGAAATGAATTCAGTTTCAAGCACAAATAGATGCGATGAGTAGAATACAAATAATACATTTTAATAACTAATTTTTGAGTTACATTACGAATATATCATTGGGAGATTATGTGAAAAAAAATTAGTGAATACCACCATCCCATTGAATCTTACACTTTCTTGTTACGAACAGTATCTCTACGGAGCATATTTAAGGGCGAAAAATTGGGTGAGGATCAAGACGCGAATGTTTTTGGGTGTGTACATCCTCAATGAGAGAACAAAATCCACAGCTACCATCACAGGATCTTTACTTTGGGGATCCTTGATTCTCATACTCTGTGTCTAAATCACTAGATCAGAAGCAGTTTTGGGGAGATTTTATAATGCGCATGAATACCTAAAACCCATGAAATGAAGATGAGATCAAGCGTGAGATTTAAATAAGATGTCCTCGTAAAACTGAGAAACGAGATCAGGTACGGTCATTTGAAAAATACGTGGGAGGGGTTTCAAATAAAGCCCAAGCAAAAGTTTTGCCTCAATTCTCACTTAGGCAAACAGGCAAACATACGCATCGCATTCCCGATTCTTTCATGCAAGAACTTTCACAAATTTTTGGAGCTGATAACCTTTAACCTTAAGGCTTCTTGCCACTCGATAACGTGAAATGTCCAAGATCACATTTTGACAAATTTGAAATAATACCAACTTACAGGGTGCACGTGATTCAAGTAATTCTTTCTTTTTTTTTTTTTTTTTTTTTTTTTTGAATCATTCGCCTTCTGTGCATAGAAATTAGAATAAAGTAATTCTTAAGATTCATAAATAAATCAGTGAATCCATTCTGGCACTTAACCGCGAAAACTTTGATCAAATGCTCTGGCGGAAGTTTCCACAACCTTTGAGGCCCCCCAGCCAGCATTCTCGGTATTTAGTTTTTAGAGCGAAACCTCCAGTTGATTGTCCGTTGATCGTTTTAAGATCACATTTCTTGGACTTCATCTAAAATACTAATTTTTTTTTGTACACATTTTTAGTCTAGTGTTTTTTCTTTCTTTCTCTTTTTTTCAAAATCCCTGGGTAGATGAGTATCTTATTGGTTTGAGTGGATATAAAACTTAATCCTCTATGGCATAGCGTTACGAATTCGTAACAACGCATTTTCGGGGTTTTTAAAAATTGAATCATTCCCCCGTGCCATGATTTTGCAAAATTTCATTTGTTTTTTCTTTTTTTGAAAAATTGATTCCCTTAACTTTAAAATTTTGAAAACAAATTTGGTACTCTATTTTTTTTATGTAAGGTACAAAATAGATTAGTGTCCCATCGAATCTGAGATCCAAAATTAATTCATGTCGTAGAGGTATAGGTTTTCTCGGAACTTTGACGCACCTCAACGGCACTGAATAAAAGTGTCTGAAAGAGCGAACGAGAGTGTAATGGGTCATTAGCAACGATTACAACCGAAGTCATTGACTGCTGAAGATGAACTCGGTATGGCTGGTTAGCTAGCCCCTGCGTCCGGCCGTTTGTAATAAATATTTTAGTGGACACGCACAGTCAGAGCTTAACTGTAAAAGGGGTTTAGTCCCGTTTTGATTGGAGGCTAAAATCGTAATCGGGCCTCGTCATCTCTCATCGCCGGCTGGCTGAAAAGCTCAGGAACTGACCGCAGTTTAGGGCCGTTGATACAGGAAGAAGAAAAAAAATTGCTCCGTAGTCTCCCAGCAACTGTTGCGAAGTTTCAGCCAATTGTGAGGACCTGCAAGATCTTTTGATGATATTATCATTGTAAATTTCAATTGTATCCACGGGTATATGGTCGGCATTGTGCACCAACCCCCACAGCCTTCTTTTTATCTTGTTGCCTTTTTGATGGACCTATACGAATGCGACTAGACAACTGCGTGGTTTGCTAATGACATCCAGTGTGGTATTTAGTCGTAAAATTTGTGTCTACACTGTTTCAAAGTTACGTCGCGTGGCAGTTAGAATAGATTAATTCAGCAGTCGAAAAAGAAGCACCGTATACTAACATTCTTTACATTATTTTGAGCTTTGAGAACTGTTTCTTACAAACGAAAGCTGTTTAAGAACTGATATACTTGTTTTTGAACAATCCAGAGGGAAGAAAGAAGCCTTCCCGAAACTATCGTTCGATTAACGAATTTATCTGAGTCTCAAGTTTCCGTGGACGGATAAAACATCGTTTTAGTCCGCAAGCTATTTTTGGACTGAGATTCGTTTGGTTCAACAAGATAGAACATAACTTCAAACAAAAATTTTAGTATTTAAGTAAGAAAGGCTGAAAATGAGAAAATCCTTAACAATGTCACCTTTTATTACCATTTTCTACTCATAAGAATAAAAAACATATCGCAAGAAACCCATTCCCTAAGATTACTCAATTAACTTTTAAGGCTATGTTTACATATTGAGCCAATCGATATCGATACAATCTCACCTGTTTCATGTATCGAATACGATCCATTGTAAATTTTTTCACTGAAATGAACTCTTATTTTGGCAATTCAAATATGAGTCATCAACCGTAATTACGTATCTAGTCTGTTTCCTGCCGAAAGTCAATGAAATAAGTAAAAATATGACTGTTAGCACTGTAAAATAACAAAACATGCCCTTTCTTTTTTTAAAAACATTGAATTTGACGAACTATAGCTTATTGTAATACACTGGAAAAAAAACACATAGGATCTGGAGTCCAGACTCTTGAAAAAATTGACAAGAAAAAGGACTCTTGATTCAATCAGATTTAAGCTTAAATCAAAAGAAAATCCGCTTAAATTAAGATGCTTGGTTCTTGATTTAAGCTTAAATCTGATTGAGTCAAGAGTACTTTTTCTTGTCAATGTTTTTAAGAGTTTGGACTCTAGATCCAATGTGTTTTTTTTCTTGTGTAAAGGAAATTGATTTTGAATTTATTTGATGAGATTTGGAAGCAAAAGCTCCCAGGAGTGCGATTGAATGACGGATGATTCGGCCGGAGGCGGACCTTTCACTGGTCGACGAGACATGCCAACGGGCTGATTCAGGGGCGAGGCGGGGGCTGCGAATGCTGCGATGACCAGTTTCCGAAAAAATGCGCGTCCGTGGAACCAGTTTCGTTTTCTGTTGGGCGCGGGAGAGCGATGTCTCGCGGGCTGGGCGATTCGAGTGCTGCGCTTAAGTCGGTCGCCAGGGTCACAAGGTCCCCGAGAAAGTTGGAGCGGGTAGGGGCTTTGTTTTCTAGCTTTTTAAGACTCCCCAGCTCGACGCCGATTCGTGAGCCTCCTGACCGGAATGCACTTTGTTCTGCACTTGAACCTGCCCGCCGTTGTCGGCGCAAATTCGCAGAAATTCGCGGGTTTCAATTCCTCGTTCCCTTCACGAAAGAGCGTAACTACATTTCAATATTGCCAAATTTCCTTACATAAATTGCATTTTTACCAGGAGAATCTTGAGAATTTCCTTACGGATTTCCCACAGATCCTTACGGAACTGTGAACCGGTATTCTTGATCTCCCTATTGATCTTGAAATTGCGAGAGAGGATGCGAGTGATATATGAGTGTAAATAAGCTTATCCACTTATGGCTACATGTTCTCGAGACGAGCCGCAGTTCGTGCTTGGGATTGTTATTTCTGCGCATTTGAACGCTCCCCGGGGTGGATTTATGAAGGAACGATTAATCTTTTCTGCTAAGTCATGGCAAATTCAGCATCTTTTGCCGTATCTAACACAGAAAATAACCAGAGTGTGATCATAGCGGTCGTGATAGTTTTCAAACTGAAACTTTGCTTCATATAATCATCGGGTAGTCGATAAGTCAGTTGAACTCTGTTCACGCGTTTAGAATTTGAAAAATGACATATTAACATTCCTTCAATCGGAAACATGATCATTGCGATGTATAGAAAGGAAAGCAAAAGTTGTATGTGGTACAATTATATTCTACGAGTAACGTCCTTTGGAAAAGTTGATGACTCAAGAACTTACGGTGTCACTTCCATCGTCATATTCGCACACCATACGAAATTTCAGCACATTTTGAGGGGTGGCACTATCGACAAGGTCCTCCAGAGACTTGACCAAACGAATGGATATCGTGGTCTTGTTCACCGTTCGGTATTTAAAAAAGTCCACATCGTCGATCTGAAACAGAATTTGGAATACAATTAACTTTTTGAAACAGGAAAAATAAATATTATTGCTACGTTATACAGAGAAAATAAAACAAAACGCAGCTGGTGATATGATGCAGGGTTTGTATGACTTAAAAATGAACAAAAAATTGGATGAGAGACCCACAGTACCGGCGAGACCCCTGCATAACTGCAGTTGTTTTTTCTATGCTGCGGTAAAGTCTCTCCTTTGGGTGCTGTGACTTATTCGTAATTACATTTAAAAATTGTGCATATCTGCTTGTTTGGGGCCGTCCCTAAATTACGTAACGCACTTTTTCGGCATGTTTGTCCCTCCCACCTCTCCCTCTGATGGCGCTTTTGTGACGTAGGTCCCTAACCTTTAACACGCAAAAACAAAATGGCGTAACTCTCTCCTCGGTCCCCCTTTCCCTCCGAGCGTTACGTAATTTAGAGACGGGCCCGTTGCTGAGAAAATGGAGAGAATGATACAAATTTTATAAAATTTCGTATACTCACTTGCGGTAAAATTCAATTATTGGAGACGCGTTTCGGAGCTTATAGCTCCATCATCAGTCCTAACCTAAGTTGTTTCCCTCTTTCTTCCCAATCCATGCGCTGATATATCCACTCCAACTCCCACCCCCACCCCCACCCCCACATCCACCCCCTATGGCAGCAACTGTGTAATTTTCCGTGTGTATATGGAACTCTCCCATACCTCCTTCAATTAACATCATGGGTGAACTTTTTCATTTAAATCAATTGAATTTATCAAATACTATTATAACAATTATAACGGTATTTATATTTACAAGCTCGATGCCTGATAACATCACGACCTAGTTATTTATACTTTTTTGGTCAGTATTCGTGAGAGCCACCCTGGATAGATGTTAAACAGTAACACAACTATTGACTGCAGAGTCCAACAGTTGATGTGCTCTAACTCTCATTACTGGTATTTGATGTGTTGAAATTAGCAGTAATTTCATTCCGAAAATTAAATCTAAAAGTTCCTGCTCAACAAAGACTTTCTAAGAGTGTGTCGTGGCTCTTGGTCATAAATATTCCTCCGATTCGTCCGATGCTTTTACAGTTTTCCCACGGCCACGAAGCTCGGACAGAAATTTCGACGTTCAAACGGATTTATTAGGGAAACCAATCGTCGCCGCGATTGAAAAATGGATCTTAATGTCGATGGCAGGAGGCGGGAAATGACTGATTACCGCGACGATGCCCAGCTTCGTGGCAAGCCGCAGTTCGTGAGCGCTCAATCATGGGAAAACAAACAAGCGAAATTGCGTTAACATCAGAAAGCCGTCACCATCCCAACGAGGAGTGAGGCTCCCCTCAGAAATTACTTCATCCACGGACTCATTGCTTTGCTCATCCATTGGTTTTTTTCTTGTTTCAGTTGACCTCTTATCATGACGTTCTTACGCAAAGCGAGGACCTGAATGATCGCGAATTATATTATTGCGAGTAATCAGGTTTTTTTTCCCCTGCTTAATGATGTGGAGATTAGAAAAGTTCGTGTTTGTTGAGAAGAACACCGTGATAGCTCTCCTATATAATTCGTTGCCCCTAAGCACAATGGAACGAGCGTACAGTAGACTCTGGATTATCCGGCTTCGTTTATCCGGACTCTGGATTATCCGGATCGATTTTGCAACTATGTAACTACGTACGCATTCCGATAAGTGAGCGGATACGCGGAGAAGCGGTCGCAAGGCGTATTGGCGCCTGCAAGGCTGAAGGAATACTTCACGCATTGCGCCAAACAGTGAGGTCGGCGTGGAACGCATTAGCGCCTACTAGACTGCATAAATACTTCTCGCCTTACGCCAAACGCAGTGCAGTCTGTTAGTTAGCCTAAAACGCACATTAGCGGCTACAAGACTGCATGAATACTTCACGCATTGCGCGCTTTAATCGTTGTATTGTAATTTATCGTTGTCGGCTACCATTCACAATCACCATTAAGTCGTTCAGTTTGGCGTTAACTTTTAAATTCGTGTTGGTATGTACATGATGTACACATAATAAGAATACTGTGGTGTTGGTTGGTGGTGTTTGTGTTTAATATTAATATCCGGATTTCTTTTTCATCCGGATCGGGCCCGGCACCAATTAATCTGGATAATCCAGAGTCTACTGTATGGAAAAGTTTGTACACGAAATTTTTGGCTAAAATTTCAAATGTTCCACGGATAAAAAAGCGTCAGGGGTTATCTCCTAAAATTGTGGCACTACCCCAATTTGTTGGATGATATGGACATTTCCAATTAATTTTGGTAGTACCGCAACATTTATATTAGTAACCCAATTATTATTTATTAGGATAGTATTACAATTAATTGGGGTAATACCACAATTAATTGGAAATGTCCATATCATCCAACAGTTGGGACATTACCCCTACTTCTTTTTTTTCCGTGTCATGTTTATTTTGTCACAAATTCAATTTTAAGGGGTGTTTCTGCAAGGAAATGTCACAAAAAAGCCAATGAAGTGGCTCCCAAAAAACACTTTTGTTTCATATTTTTGAAAATATAAGCTTTTGAAGTTTCCGGATTTCGTCCGACTTTTCCTATTGACTCGGTCCAGTGTGTGACGTAAAGACGTAACTTCGTTTTCACGTGAGCCGGGGAAATCGTGAAGTTATACAGACAACGGGGCTCATCAATCATTTCATAAATTTGTAATTAATGTTTCCTGAGAAAACTTTAGACTCTCATATCAGTAGCAGTCGTTCATTTGACCATCATCTACCGATGGGCGTTCCTGAATGTCGAGAAATTGATGAGAAGGAATCTCCTCTTTAGAAAAAAAAGAATTGAGTTATTAAAGAACATTTGGAAGATGAAGATATTGGTTTCAGTATATCACGAAAATCCTAAAATTACATCGAAGTTCTTTAAAAATTAGCTCCCAGAAATAATTAAGGATATTCTTTAAAATTTTTATTCTATCAATTCCTAATCAGGTACTGAGCTCTAATGCAATTCAGAGTAATGTAGACTCAAGCAACGGTGCCAATTTTATTCCATAAAACTAGTTGCGCACTTGAGGCGAGGCGAGAATCTCGCTGCAATTCACCCATAACGACACGGTCGAAGTACTTCAGTGCCGGATGGAATTTGCCCGATTTAATATTCATTCATCCGAGTGAAATTGAAAACGAGCTCAATTAAGAGTAATTCTTTCCTTCTTTACTTTTCTCGGACTGAGAATTCTTCAGGGTACATGAAATATTACGAGATCTAATCACAGTCTGTTTTTGCATTTGAAATATTGAAATAATACACTACGAAATGGGTTTAACAGGGATTAATATGTTCGCGCATATTCTCATTTTTGCGTGTTTTTTTTTTTTTTTTTTTTTTTTTTTTTTTTTTAAATTTTATTTTCGAGAGGAAATGGGCACGCGATTGGTCTGAAAACTTCTGTTCGTGTTTTCTCCCTTACCTTTAGCCTTATTGGGCCCATTCTGTGGTGCGTTTCAATTTTTGTACTTAATCGTTCAATCGGGTTACTAAGCCGTTTTCTTTTTTTTCGATTTTGGTACCAACCTACTTATTCATTCTTCATCAAAGTTCATTTCAAAAAAGAGCTGATGCTGTTAATACGGAGGAGTCACATTCTCAGATCCACTCAAAAAGTTTGCCGTGATAATCATGTTTGTATTCTTTTTCTATTTCTGCATTTATTATAAGATCCGTATAAAGCAATTACAAATATAAACAGCTTCCCCGTATCAAAGTATTGTCACTGTTTTTTTTTTTTTTTTTTTTTTTTTTTTTTTTAATTTTTTTTATCATATTTATTCAATTTTCTAATCATGCACCTGTAACAATAAGCCGAAAGTGTTCTCGCACTCGTCAATTTCTCCGAGTTGTTAGTACTTAGATACATAATCCCATGATTCCAAAAAAATATATTATATTCGATTTTTCTGTGACTTTCTTACGGGAGTTTCTTGTACTTCAGTTGCTGTTTGATAATCAGCAACGAGAGCATTCTTGCAGCAGGCTGATAATTGAAATTGTTAGACAAAGCTATAGACAAAGAGGACATAGGGAGTATGGAGCGATCCTACTGGTTGGAATGGGTGGTTTTTATAGACTAAGGGGGCAAATGATGGACTGACTATATGGAGTCTCTAGTGGGTTGCCGATAGTTAGTTTATTACTCACATCCTTTGTACAATGCAATTTGGCAACACCGGATTTTCTCCATTTAAAGCTACGTTAAATAATCGATTTTTGTCGGAGCACTTGCCCCCTCTGAGAATCGATACATTTCCATAGGTTTAAACGGAGAAAAGCAACGTTGCCAATTTGCTGGATCCTCCAATGGCAACCAACCGCTTCCGCCAATTTCCAAGATCCCACCATATCCTTTTTGTCTTCTTTGTCTATCTCTTTGTCTATCAATTTCAACAATCAGCCCGCAGGAGTCCCGAGAAGATAGCTACTTAAATTTTGTAGAATTAAAGGTATGCAAAGTTAAAGTGGAAAAGGGTCTGTAAAATCCGTTTCCTGATTGTTCCGTGTTTTTGCTTTATTTCGCGAATAATTTGGTAACAAACTGTATATATAAATTAATTTCATACTTATGATGTGACAAAACCCAATCATCAAAAACCTACCTTGTCGACTGGTTGGAGGATGAGATTTCTTCTCGGATGGACATCGACCTGTAGTACTTCTCCTCCGACGGGTAAGTTTTCTGGCACCCGAACAAACCGCAGATATTCACCAATTGGATAAAATTGGCACCCTAGAAAAAAACAGAATGAATAGTAAATGGTCTTGAATGCAGAAAAAATAAACAGTTTACTGAATTTTTACTTTGAGATCAACTTGCAAAAATCTTGCAGATAAAAAAATTAGAAACATCACACACCACGACAAGGAGCCCTTTCTCTAGACAATATTATTGGTAATGCTAACTTTGACACTTGTCTCGTCAACGAGGTCACTACATAAGTCAGGTAAAGTGGTATTTATTGCAATGAGTTTCAACTTATTGTAAGTCGTCAGATCAATGGGCCTGTTGCAAACTTCTGCTAGAGCCAAAATGATTTTTGACCCATTTTCTATAAAAAACAACTCTTATTCTTGTTTTAGCAAAAGTTTTCAACAGGCCCATTGCCTTGCCGTGATAAAACTGTGCAGTAGGACTGATCTGTCGTCTTCAAGAAAAACGCCGTAAAAACAACAACTAGATGTTGCATTATATTCAACCCCATCTCATTTTCTAATTGTTTATTACAGGCTATATAACAACACCGTCCGTTCTGGGCTCAAAGGCCAAAAGTTCCGGGTGCTGGAGCCGTACTCTCGACTGCTCCGGGTGCTACGCCCGGAACTTTCGGCCTCTAGACCCGGAACGCGGGCGGTATATCTATACAGCCAAGCACGACTTCCACTGCCGTGGGGTTTTTTTTAGAGTATAAAAGTTTGAGCTTTTCCAGATAAATACATCCTCGGGTATTCTTCTTGTTAGCACTCCATTGGGTCTGAAAATCAAGACAACGAAGTTGGTCTAGATTTGGAACGAAACGGATCTGCGGTTTCAGGGAAGAGCAGAGGACGAGAGTGCAGAGTGCTGAATGCCGGTTGATGCGCTTTCATTGGTAAAACTCCAACTCAATTAAGAATATCTGTCATCTCTCATCATACCGATAAATTAGTGCCAGATTTCAACACACTAAACTAGTTTCGCGTGAATTTTGAATCAAGCACCATGTTGCCGCACTCACGATAATGCTGCAATGTTGCCGATCTAGATTTGTGGCAGAAGTGGATGGTAAAATAATCTACTTCACGGCAAAAATAGATATTTTATTGTATTAGAACTAAGATACCCTATCAGATGTGTTATTTCATTATTGATTGCTGTAAAAGCAAACCTATTCGTTGCTATTTTAATATTTCAGTATTTACCAAACTTGCAAAATTACATAAAACGAACAGCAAATGATGACGTTTCTAACTTGTTGCTCTTCCAAATAAAATCAAATTTTGACCACTTTCAAAATGTTGCATATGAATACTTGCCTACCGTTTACAGTGAGACACTTTGAATTAAAAATACTTTTCATAGAGTGAAAGAGACGATTTTAAGAATGATGCGTGCCTCCACCATATGCTGGATTCACTTTCCTCCCGCTAGAACACTGCGCGTAGCGTTCATCGAAGAAAAAAAAATACAGTGGGAAACCGAAAGGGTTAGACTCTTAGAATCAATCAATCTTGGTCAATGCTTTTTCGGAAAGAACTTGGGTCTCTTAATTGATCATAAACAAAAAAAAATAAAGCAAATCGCCGTTTTCGCTCAGGCGGCTATCAGCAGTAGTCAAGAATAAGTTACGGGACAGTAGCGTGAAATTCTTTGAACATTTCTGCACTAGCAAATGGTATGCCAAAAAGGAAAAAAGTCATCAGTCATTTAGCAAAAACATGAATTGACAAGGCAGCATTTTCAAAAAATTAGAATTGTACCTGATTTTACTGGTATGACTCAGTGAACGGTTAAATTAACAAATAATTTATGTTGTTACTTCGGCTAATCAGCCTTTACTTACTTAGATAATTGAAGGATTTTACTTTTTGGGGGAAGGGGGAGAAAGGAGAGGGTTCGAGAGGAAATTAAAACTTACTCAATGATTTCCATCATTTTTGAGAAAAATCTATGGAAATGGTGCTCAATGGGGAAAATGAGATGGGGTTGGAAAAAATACCTCAGTTTGACGATTGAGTAAAAAAGCTAGTATTTTATAACCTGCCCCCCAAGAAACAAAAACATGGTCACCAAAAGAAATTCCAAATTTTAGTAAGTTTAGTCATCGGCAACATGCAAGAAAGATCAAGAAATTCTAGTGAACGGTATTTTTTCTTTTTAAAAAAAGGCACCAAGCTACGCGGACTCGGCTACAAAAGCTAGTCTGAATTTTAAAAAAATCAAAGAAACTAAAATTTTGAAAAATACGTTTTCAGATATAAAGCCACAAGCCTAAAAAATAAGATTTTGCAGCTAAAGTGAAAAAGAAAAACAACTTCGGTCTCGGCTTTAGACAATTTTAGATTTGATAATGTTTCTGGTAAAAAAAATTAAAAATTGTGTACACAACTACTGAGAGCCGATGAGAATTAAAAGGAAAAAGAACAGTTAATACAAAAACCTCATATCAGCAGAACTTTCCAAAAGGGGCACCAAGTTTGTTAATTCACACACAATTATGGACGTATTCATGCTGAAAAAACTATGCGCAAATGAATTAAATCAGAAGGCACTCGGTAGGATGCATACCCTAAGCGTATGGTTCATTCAGCAATATTCCGTCCATATGAATGAGAATAAGATAAGAATGATATATTCATTTGCAGGTAATGAAGCAAAATAATTTTCAAATGATCACCTTTTGTCCGAGAAATCAATGATAAAACTGCGATTGCAGAGAGGATGGTCGAGAACCCGGGGGCCATATCATTGGTGAATCACAGTTTTGGAAACTCAATGTCTGCAATGTGATTTCACCTTTACATTGAGACTTGATATTGGTTTTTATTTCATTTAGACTCTCGCATCACCTGTGAACAGAAAAATGGAAATTTTTCAATAACCAAAAAATGAACCACAAAAAAGGACATATTATTAAAAGGGGTTGACTCATTACAACACAAAAGAGTGAAACTGATTGAGGTCACGATATTAACCAACTTTGTTGCACTGAAAACACTGTTTGAATATTTACAAAACATTCTCTGCACCTCCTTTGAATGAAAAAAAAAAACTGCATTCTACTTTAATATGACCGGCATACCCACCAAATTGAACTGATATTAATTCAAAGACCGGAGGAATGGGAGCTGGTGGGAAATTATTTTCAGTTTGACAACGGTTGGCAGTAGTGGTAGCTGGAAAAAGTCTGTGGAGTTGATCCCGTTAAACGGCTGGTTCAATGTATAACTCCCCGTCTAGGTCTCAGTTCAATAGCCGCTAAACTTGCGAAGCTGCGATCGGCCGTCGCGTTGGTTACGTGCTCGCATCCTTGCATCTCTGGTCAAGGCGCACAGAGGATCTAGTCAATCAAAGAGGTCGGACATTAATTTCTTAACTAAAACTGCAGATTTTTATGTGTATTTCGTCACATTTTTAATTTTATGAGGTGCCTCTAGAAGAAAATTTCACGAGGAAACCAATGGAACCACTTTTAGAACCTCAAAATCTTTTATGAAAGGAGTTATAAGCTTTGAAAGTTTCCAAATTTTGTTCGACCTCTTCTATTGACTCGACCCACTGCGCGGCGGCCTCGCGGCATGGTGCGGCGCGCGACGGCCTCAGGCATTCGGATCTTCCGCGCTTCCGGCCAGGACACAGTGGGCAGCTCCAGCGTGAATGATCGATTATCGATATTTCCCCATTCGAAGCTCTGGTAAAACGTCGATTATTAAAGTGTGCGTTGCGAACCCTGCTTATCGATCCTTTTTCATAGATTTAAATGGCACATCAATCGATATATCGCAAAGCACGCCACGCCATTGGGCAGCTCACCTCTGCTTCCCGGATGACCGACAACTTTGACTCGTGTATACGTTCCTAGATGAAGATTCCCACCGCTTAACAGGTGACTTCAGTGCGTCGCTATAGACGCATTTACTTGATGTCACATCTCGATATCGTGTCATGTCTCAAAATTCGAAACGTACCCCAACAAACGAACATACACTCCAATATGAATAATTAGAAGAACTTATACGAGAATTGGTATGAAAAAAGGTAGGAGGGTTGGGTTGGGGGGTTCATTTGATGGCTAAGTATGATGTCACGAGGTTACTATATCATCAACTCTTGTGAATGTGGTCTAAAACGTTTTGGAAAATAACTAGATTAACTACTAGATTACTACTTGGATATAAATACTTTCGAAGCGTTACACTGAGAAAAAGCTATGGTTTATAAACCTATTAGTGGTAAATATGGAACACCTATAATAGTCGTAAATAAACTAATGATTCTCGGTCTGTGAACCATACTAAGGTCTCTGTACCTAATTAAGGTACAGAGACCATAACTAAGGTATATGTGCTATTATTATATGTAGAGGTACTACTATTAGTGGTGTTCCATATTTACCTCTAATAGGTTTATAAGCCATAGTTTTTTCTCAGTGAGTCTTTACGTCCGGCATTCATGAGACTTTAGCTCTTTGAAGAGGATGGAAGGCATTGGATCTATGATCTCATTGGATCTTGGTGGCATCTATGATATTCGTGTATATTTAGGTTCATTTAACCTCTCTGGTCTACGTTCTCACCAACGTATTAGTTGCGCGTGTCTAAACATCATGCTTAAATCGTCTTGAAATTTAAAGAAAAAACACATAGGGACATGAGAGCGGTAACAATACGCATTAAGAAGGAACTAGGCGTCGTGAACTTGGATTGGATACTATTGATGTATAGGCATTATAAGAGATAATAAAGGTATGAGGTGTTCGTCGTTAAAATAGGAAGTGGGCATTAACAAATCCTACACAATATTCTTAAAAGTTGCGCATCTTTAGTCCCTTATTTTTCTACCTTTGCGTTTAAGTCTCCAAAAACATTCGCTTAGAACCGTGAGAATTACCGTTCTTTTGACTGAGCAGCTTCTTGGAGGGTCGTAATCATAGTCATTCCTTAAACACCTCCTTTCTTAAGGAGGCTTTTCACGGTATCTGTGATCAAGGAAGGCTTAAGGAGTCCTTAAAATCGCAAAAGAACTATTACAACGAACATCGAATGAAAGTCAACGTTGTAACCTTGGAAATAGACTCTTGCAATGCTTAACAATGATATCCATTTGCAAAAATGTAAAAAAATTGTATTATTGACCGACTTGAAGATTATACAAACCTACCTTAAAATTTTTAAAACCTGCAAACATTTTTCTTTTGTATTTTTCGATTTTTTTTATCAAAGCAAATCATTGTGGTCTCTTGCAGGGATCTATTTCTGAAGTTGCGCTATTGCATTTTATTTGAAATTCGTTAAAATCATATTTTTCATGATACTTTGTTGAGGACCCCTTTAAAACTACCGTAATCACAATTTAAATTACACTGGAAAAAAAACACATTGGATCTAGAGTCCGGACTCTTGAGACATTGACAAGAAAAAATACTCTTGATTGAATCGGATTTTTGCTTGAATCAAAACGAAATCCGCTCAAAACGAAATTAAGAGGCTTGGTTCTTGATTTAAGCTAGATTCTGATTGAATCAAGAGTACTTTTTCTTGTCGACGTCTTTAAGAGTCTGGACTCCAGATCCAATGTGTTTTTTTTTTTTTTTCAGTGCAAAAGAGTCCTCTTTACGTCCTCTGGCACGGAGCCGTTCAGTGGCGAGGCGTGAATCATTATCATCGATATTTCCCCCATTTGAAACTGTAGAAAAAAATCCATTATTAAAGTGTTCATCGCGAACACCCTGTTTATCGATCCTTTTCCATAGGTTTAAATGGCAGATCAATCGATATATCGCAAAGCACGCTGCGCCACTGGAGCGGTCCAAGGAACGACGAGGAACACAGCCCCAAGCCAAGATCAGTACGAGTACGTCAAGATACCCATCAACTTGCAAAAGAGTTTGACTGAGAGGCTCGAAGGTACAGTAATTGTAAACTGCTACATCACAACACGACAGTGTGCTTATCACACTTGGATTGCATTTCGCAAAAAGGAACCAGAAGCATTGCAATGTTGCTAAGATTGTGCGACCTCATCCTTTGTAATAAAACTATTGCAATCCTGAAAAAGTATACAATTTATATGGTAATTTTTGTCTTAAATTTACAGGTTTCAGGGAGTAAAATAGAAACTGTTAAAAGATAATCAGGTTTTTCATCCAAGACAAAAGATGTTGCACAATCTTAGCAACAATGCAATGCTCCATGGTTCCTCTTTGCAAAATGCCATCCACTTCATCCTGAAAGCGCACTGCCGATCGACTCATGAACCAAGAAAAGCGGTGCGTCGATCAGATGGCGTCACGATAAAGAAGTGTAAAAACGGGGGCAAGTCATAATAAGAACGGATTAGGTTGTCCCAGGAGCTGACCATCGAGGTGGCAGGTGAGGGATTATGTCACAGCGGCAGCAGCAGCGGCGATCAGCACAGCTTCCAGCGACCGAGTCAACCGCTCAAGTTCAAGGGGTTCGCCGGTTCGCGCCTTGCCTCGTTCCTCTCGCGGACCGTTACCGCGATAGCCACGACACGGCATGGCGAGGCATGGCATGGCAGCGTCTATCGGCCGCCGGCAATTCTTGCCCACTTTCACTGCTGCCAAATTTATTGGATTACACTCATATGATGTCTATTTTACACGGATGCGTGCAAACAACCAGGGGCGCACCAAAATGATTAAGCACCCTTTTTTTATACTCGGGACTGGAATCTCTAGTCCTTGTATGAAATTTTGTTGCAGGTCAGAGAGCTGCGCCTCCTGCCCGCTACGCGGCCCAACCCCCGAGGACATTTGGCGCCCTCTTGTGGGTTAATCTAGCGTACAATTAGAAAAAGCTCTAAATGAACAATCTCCACCTGAGTAATGATTGTTGGGCGAGGCGGTTCGTTCACTTTCGGTAGATCCTATAGAAAGAGTTAAAGTATGTAAATATTGATAGTATATGTTCAGAATTATCGAGGAAGTCAATTATAGTGATACTATTCCATGGAAAAGAAAACAATTTTATGAAGAGGGCCTCTTGAATCACTGAATAAGTAAACAAAAGTAGAAATTAAAGAAGAAATGAATTGAGAGCAAAATGTGGCACAAAATAACGTGTCGCAAAGTCCCAGAGAAAACTGTCCTGAAATGATCGGATAACTGTAAATGGTCGGAGTGGAAGTGGCAAAAAGACAAAGAGAAAATGGCCAAAACCGAAAGGAAAAGTGAGGGTGGAGTGGGAGCACTGTATGAGAAACGGTTGCGGACTGAACGTGCGCATAAAGCAAAAAAAGGAAAGGGAAAAGGGTGGAAAGGGGTGGAAAGGGGTTGAAAGGGGTGGAAAGGGGTAGAAAGGGGTGGAAAGGGGTGGAAAGGGTGTCCGACACGCCCAACGTTAAGTCTTACGCATCACGGCTTATATTTTTATATTGCAACAGAATATGATAAGTTTTTAAGTTTGGAAATGAAGAGATAGCTAGGGTCTAGAACGGTTATGAAGACTAAGCTTAAATTACCGGAATGAAGGAATTACAAGGAAAATCCTCTTTTAATTTTTAGTTTTTAATTTCTGCTCGAATTTAATTCACTAGGTACAAATATGGTTTTATTGCAGGTATCAAAATAAGTGGTCAAGGAGCAAGGAGTGCTTTCGCTTTAGCTGGGGTCCATGAGTCTCTATACACTGCCGTGCTAAGGAAGAACGCCGTATGAACATTCAGTAGTTGCCAAATTTCCCATAGCCAAACATGTATTTTTGACGACACCCATGCGTATGTTTCCTTGAAATTTTCTTATATTTTAGATAAAATTGTGTAAAAAAATTGTCTGAAAATTTTGGAAGAAAATCTTCACAATTTGCCCAGTAGATTCGGTTGTTATCGAAAAAAACTTGGCAACGTCTGAACGCTCATATGGCATTCTTCCTTAGATCGGCAGCACAGACCCCTGAAGAGGTTCGGTTGCCATAAAGTTTGGGGAATCGTAAAACTCTTTCGTCTACTGCTGAATAGTCAAGCTCATACTTTAACCTGGACGTATTTCTGTCAAACGGAACTATGTGCATTATGATGTGAGCCCTATTATGCATTTATTCTTATGAGTGTCAGGGCTCGTGTCCTAACGCACATATTACCGTTTGACAGTAATACGTGCACCTGTTAGTTCACAGAGACCAATCTAATTAGTTTCGTTCTGAGGTATAAAAAAGGAAAGGTAAGCTTTGAGAAACGTGAGATTTGGCATTGAAGGAGAATCTGCCAGCTAGGGCTGATTCACGTGTGGGATTATTTTCCGGTCGGAGCGTTCGCGTTGATCTGATGCGGTGGGATTGGATGCAGCGCTGCTCGACGTGAGGCAGTCGCGGCCGGCATGCGGCACGTAAAGGAGAAAATAGCCGCGAAGCATGGAGCACGAACGTCAATGTCAATGTCACTGCTACGTGCCAGACCATACTCTTCCACGTCAATGCACCGATACCGACACTGCCGACACCGCACCGTCTTGGCACTCGACGCACGAGCCACTTGTCGCACTTCTGGACGGCCTGGACGGGTGGTCCGGGTGATCCCTCGGGCTCGGCTCCAAACATTCATCCCTAGTGCCTCAGTTGGCATAACATTTTAATTAAGTTGATTTCTTCCCGGAAGTTAAAAAAAACCCTCCATGTTTGCTAACACATTTTCCGGTGACTGGGAGTTTGTCCCTTAAACCGCTCCTCTCCCTTGAAATTATTCTTTATGGTGATGGACGCCATATTTTGTGTCAGAATGACATGCGATATATCGCATCGAGTGGCTCCATTTTTTCAACAACTCGTCATTTTGCTCGAATTTTGAGATCGCAATTCTGTTGTCAGGGGACTAAAGAGTTCACTTACTAATTTTGACAAACAAATTCAACGCAATGAAGGCGTGGTTCTTTCAGAGGAAAACAATCGCATTCGTGTGCACGCACTCGAAACTGCAGTTTCGATATCAGTATCGAATGCTATATCTTTCCTCTAAAAAAAAAACGCGCCCCTTATTACGTTGAATTTGATTGCCAAAATTGGTGAGTGAATTTTTTAGTCTCCTGACAACAGCATTGCGATCTCAAAATTCGAGAAAAATGACGAGTAGCTGAAAAAATGGAACCAATTGATGCAATATATAGCATGTCGTTCTGACACAAAATATGGCTTCCATCGAATCACCTTAAATGGTTGTCACTGGGATTAAAGAAGGCTTAAAGACGCTTTGAACATATGTAGAACTATACTACCGTGCTGAGGAAAAACGCCGTATAAAAAGCCGGATGAAACCCATCCGACAAAACGGAGGAGTAGAATGTTCATAGAGCGTTAGCCAATCAGCTTTTACTGCTGATAGAGAGTGAGAGATGTTTACAGATGTTCTATTCGGCGCCTTCCACAAAAATTGAGGAAAGATGAACACAGAGATGAATCAATAAGCACATTGAGAGAAAAATATAAATAAGAGGAAATTTACTGAACATTGTAACAAAAGTCACTAGCCAATGGAGCATACGTTGTATTTTCTAAATCTCTTTCTTTTCTACCTCTGCGTTTAAGTCTCCAAAGCTTAAATTGATGGGACGCACGATCTCCTTGTCGCAACGCTCCACGGATGATTTCTGGGGCACGCAAATGACAGGGTAAGGCTCCATTTTCCAGGCTCAGGTGTCTTAACAAGCATAATCTTTCAATTAAAGTGTTTTTTTTACTCCCTGAAGTACATAAACAGAGGTTTATTCAGCGCCCCTAAAAACTGCAAATAGTCTCACTTTTAACTAATGCCCATTTATGCACTTCTGCACAATATCAACAGGGTTATTGTACCTTAACATTAAAGCTTAATATCTTCGTTTGGAGTTTGTTTCATTAGTTTTTGTTGCGCGAATCGTGCTCTCCGTGAAATTCTGGTTAAAAAAGATGTATCAGAATGCTTAAATTCGTACCTTGTGTAGTGGTCCATTGCAACTGCCTCACTGTTACATTGTCTGTGTAAAAGGGAAAAACAAGTGATCTCCAGGGTAAGGTAACCCTAAGATCTCATGCTATCGGTCATGAAAAAATTGCATCATCCCCCCCCCCCAATATGGCGGCCAGCCTAGCACTGGAATCCTCCGGCAAGTGAGATCCCGCTCGAGATGCCGCCTAACAATGTAACGATCCAGAAGTTCCGGTTCTCAGACAATGGATGAGGTGCGGATTAAGGATGCGCGCTGCGCGCGGTGCGTTTGAGAACAGGAAACGGGGTTTCTGCGCCCGGATTGGGAAAACTGGAAAAACCGGGGCACGGAAATGCGTTGGCATCCAACTTTGAGCTTATCGACTCGTAGTTGCAAGTAGCTGTTCGGATGAGTCCAGTTTAACTCGGGTCAAGGTCATTCTCTTGCACTCTTCCAGCCACAGTATTGACTTCTTGAGTCGCGGGTCGCGAAAAAATGCATTGTGACGGACGTGAGTGATTTACAGAGGTAAAAATTTGGAAAATTAGCAGTCATTGTGAAAATACTGCTTCACGGAGAGGAATTTTTGTCGGATCCATAGAGATTCCAATGATTAATATCCGAGAGAGAATTCTCGTTGAGGAAATTCTCTTGTTTCAAAGGGTATTTTTGTTATTTAAAGGAGTCTATCTTATTAAGAATTTTCCGGTAGTCTCAGTGAGAACTCTTGCATGCGAATTATTGACTGAAAAATGCTTCTCAATGTTCGAATTTTTTTTTTTTTTTTTTTTTTTTTTTTTTTTTTTTTTAACCAACGTGACCATCTACAAAAGGAAGACCTTTCTCACTTAAAAGTGAAAAGTAGAAGGATCGGTTTAAAAGTTTCAGCATCATTTCGGACACCTTCTGTTGAAAAAAATGTACGTCGTATGTTTTTGGACGAAAGCGAGTGTTTTCATAAATTCTCTATATCTTTCGGCTCATTTCGACGATAATTGATATCGTTACACATTGCAATACATTTCTTTTTGAACTGACGTACTCCCTAAGTATACTTCTACAAAGAACTCTTGAAATTCAAAATGAAGAAGAAAGAAACAACAGAGAGAAGCAACGAAAAGCAAAGTAATGGAAAAATGCGCAATCGAACTATACACCATTTAAAATTGAGCAACGGTTGTCATCGATGCTGCTTTAAAGTTACATCCCTGATGCTCTCGCTCTATTTTCATCTAGGAGGGAATATTTCTCCTCGATAATATATACATCTGGTCAAGCTTGGCAAAAAATGTTAAAAATAACTTTTAACGGTCCCTCCACACTGATTCACATGTTTACTGCAGCTCTCCGAATGATGTGTGTCCCCACATCGAAAATGAATGTATTGCATCCTAGCTATCCTGTTACTAAATCACACAAAAACTTGAAAAAGTGTGTAGTGAGTGTAGGTACCCGTCGAAAGCTACCTAATTATACTTGCCAA
Organism: Bemisia tabaci; assembly: GCF_001854935.1. Classification (NCBI taxonomy): domain Eukaryota; kingdom Metazoa; phylum Arthropoda; class Insecta; order Hemiptera; family Aleyrodidae; genus Bemisia; species Bemisia tabaci. Next base: position 967,399 of record NW_017547207.1, on the reverse strand, counting down.
TCGCCACAGTTAACAAAAAAAAGTCCGCACACGCTTTACTTTGACTGAGGAGGAAAGGAGCATCTCTAAATTGAGCGCCAAAATTCACAATGTTACGCAAGAGCACGAATCCAGTTTTAGTGTATCCTCTCGGCGAGCGAAACGCAGAAAGTTGTAAATCCTCACAATACCAAATTCTGCAGTCGTAAAGCATTTATCGAAAATCAGCTTGATGAGTGCGGCTACTACTCACTTCTCCGGAGGATACGCATCATTTAGCGCAGTTCGGATTCCAGATGACGCCGCGCCGCGATAAAGCATCGTCATTATCGGAACCCAAGGGCCCACGCGCGCAGCATAGTGGGTCCGCAGCGCAGCGCAACCGGTTGCAGGCGTTTCAACTTTTTCCGCAAGTAACGTAGCCGAATTGCTGGCAAATTCAACGGGAAAGAACAACAGATCCCTACCAACGGTTACCTCTGGAAATTAAAAAGCTACAAGAACTAAGCATCAAAACACAGTTTTGTCACCAGGGCAACTGATCCATTGCCAATTTTTGGAGAAGTAGTTTAAAATGGAGTTCAGTAATGCCTGATAAAATAGGTTCATGTACACGCAATTGAAAACAGAATTATGAACGGCCTGCTTTTTGACAATAGATAGTGAAAAGATTGAATCAAATGAGAACAGACACCTGAGGTTGATGATGGATTGAGAGAATTCTATCTGATCGGTTAAAATTTTTCGCGCGTTGCATTGCATCGTCATGGATCCCGCCAGATCCAATTTATTGATCCGATCTAGTAATGAAATGTGCCCCGTAGAGATATGCTTCTATAGGTGGAAAAGAACGGTAGTGGATCTAAAGGCGTATAAGGACTGTTGAGATTGTTTAGGGATTGTATATCCTGCGGAATCCAGTCGCTAGTGTTAAATTCTTGGTAGCGATAACCATACGTTTTATTTACTCCTGGATGCCTCAAAGATCCTGAAAAGCTAAACGGTCCACTAGCAATTTTTTTGCACGTATCCCTAACATCAATTAGAATCAACACGATGACTTTATGGATGATTTTTGTCTTCGATGAGGAGTGTAAACTGGAAATAATAAATCATATTTTCATAAGGGCGGCAACGTAGCAGGAACCTACGGGAGCCGGGCGAGTATGGCGCGAGAATAACAGTGTTACAGCTCTACTCACATATTACCATTACCATTACCATTACGATGCCCCTAATTGCCAAGCTGGAGGCCTGGTCCAGTTGCATAAGGAGAGCTCAAGCGCAGTTTGCGAGTCGCGAAATTTCTCTGAAGCTACGAGCCGAGCCGGAGCAAGCATCGCGGAATGTCCGAGCGCCAGCATCTAATGAACCCGACGAAACAGTCGAAACACCAATCAACACTAACTTCCGTTGCTCCGGCTACATCATCACCCAACATCCAACATGACAACCGCCTCGCAGCATTCCAGAATCTCACCGACGGAACTAGGGAGACCGGAGAGGGGCACAGATGGTCGATTATTGAAATTGATAGACAAAGCTATAGACAAAGGAGACAAAAAGGATATGGAGGGATCCTGTTGGTGGAAGCGGGTGATCGCGACGGACAAAGAAGGTAAGTAGGTAATAGACCACACTGGTAAAAAAAAACCTCTTGGTTCAAGAGTGCCGTTTCTTGTCGCCCGATTTAAGAGTATGGACTCTTGTTTCAAGCGGATTTTGAATTGAATCAATGCAATATCCGCTTGAAACAAGAGTTCAAGACTCTTAAATCCGGCGACAAGAAACCGCACTCTTAAGTCAATGCACCGCGGCATTGGTCCAAGAGGTTTTTTTTACCAGTGCAACTAACGGGAATCCACCAGAGACCCTGTGCAGCATTTTCTCCATTAGTCTGTGAGAACCACCTATTTCAACCAATAGGATCGCTCCATACTCCCTATGTCCTCTTTGTCTATCGCTTTGTCTAACAATTTCAATTATCAGCCCGCTGGAAATACAGTCTATTGATCCAGAGTCCAGACTCTTGAAACATTTGACAAGAGAAAATACTCTTGATTCAATTGGGTTTTTGCTGGAATCAAAACAAAATCCGCTAAAACAACGATGCTTGGCTCTCAATTCAAGCAAACATCCGATTTAATCAGAAGTATTTTTTCTTGTCAAATGTTATAAAAGTCTGGACTCTGAATCCAATATACTTTTTTCTAGTGGGGGGGGGGGAGGAGGAAAAAGTGTCCAGAAGTGTAAGGAATTATGCCCAGCAAGTCCGTCACCTTTCTGTCATGTTTAAATTTGCATTTCGGTCAAGAACAGCCCAAAATTGTTCCCAAGACGACTGCATTTTTCAAAAAGTTCCCAAACAAGCCACCGAAGTCTCGAGTCCTCTTTTATAGATTGGGAAGTCACCTCAAATTCCCTTTGGTCGAGTATTTTTTGTGCTACCTAGACCCCCCTTAACGAGTCACCCCTCCATTCACACATGCAAAAAATTCCAAGTCCCGCCCACGGATGGTTCATGAAATATCCCTCCATAATTTCAAATTTTTCTGATTGGAAAATTATTTTGTGATTTTTATGCATGGTCGTTCCTAACCTGCTTTTTCCTGAATTATATTCAAAATACTTACGTCACTTAATACTATCTGCAGGACGTTTTTTAAACTTCTTGAAATAAAATATATACATACAGGTCACACTAAGACAAAAAAGTTAGATAGATACAGCGACAATCGGAAGGCAAGTAGCGTAACGGTTACTAAAGGACATTCTCCTGTCGCAGGCTCTTGAGGTAGAGGAAGCACCTATACCCAAAAATTCTTCTCATAAAATTTTATTCGAGCCTAATTCTATTACCCATTAAATTGATCCCAGACCGCCTCTTGGTGACTTAAGAGCGGAGAATCACTGCGTAGCACTTCCCTGTTACCCATGGGTAGGATACGAACTTTCAAGTTGATCGATAAACCAAGGCAATCAATAGAGTAATGATGCGGAAAGATAGATCGATCTACTAATTTCCTGATTTATCACGTGGACGTGGAGAGGACACCGTCACGAGAAGATTTAGCGGGGGACGGGGGAGAAAGGAGTAGAAGTAGAGTGCAAGAGGGGAGGAGAGGAGTACGTGAGGTGAGGTGAAGGAGGTGGGAGGGAAAAGGAGGTAAAAACAGTAAGTAGAGGAAACTATTCTGGATCAAGAGAAAGAGAAAGCTCAGAGGTGCCGACTAATCCAATGTCATAATAATCGGCGTGGCCAATTTTCTTGGGAAAATAGTGACTTTTCTCAAAGACAAAATAAATAAGAACTCAGAAAAGTAGAAACTATCAATCAGATGAGTAGGAGAAACAAAGAACTTGTAAGAGGTCACTGAATTCACATTATTATGGCTTACACGGTTGACTAGAAATCGATTAACACCAAATGATTGCAGAGCCGTGGGGAAGAATTATTCGGATTAATGATTAAAAATGCGCTTTTCTTTCTTTTTTTAAAATTAATTTACGATAGAAATAAAATTGAAATTATGTTCTTATTAGTACGATTGCTGGAAAGGCTGAGTCGACTTAAAATCACAGACAAGTATTCACATGCAACTTTTGTTCAAGACTCTTTGGGTTTGTCCCTGCTCCTTCATACTTTTCAGTCTTAAATAGTCACGGATCTCAAGTTCATGAGCACCATGGAAATTGGCAGTTCAAAATTAAAATCTAACAGAACAACTGAAGGGCTTGGAGGGAAAGGCGTATAGGTGCAGTTCTTGCAATTTCGAGAAATACGTGTTTGAATTTCAGAAATTACATGGATCCTTATGGCGGAAAGAGAATTCAAACTGACTTCTTGATGCTTAAAAATTGGAATTTGGTACTGAATTTTTCACAGAATATGCTTTAAGTCTAGTTTTACCTGAAATTATTAATACCTCAATTTTTTTCAAAAACTACTCTTATGCACCTTGTCCTTGAAGTCCCTCAACTGTAAAACACAAAACAGACCCAACTTAATCGATGCAAAATCAGGATGCATCTCTGGTTCTCCTTTGACTAGCTCCTAATAAAAAACTGCAGGATTATTATCTCTAATTTTATAAATTACGATTCCTGATACTAAAGAGTCGCCAGCACCGTCATCGTCATCATCATCACTATCATTATCATGAAACGATCAGGCAACCCAAGGCCACCGCCACCCTTCCCCCCTCGCGGTCTTTCCTCTTTTCACCTGTATGTCTCGCTTGCAAGAGCGCCTCTATAACTTATTTCTCCCTCCGCCTCTCCCGTACTTCATCATTGCGTCCACTCCGGTTATTACAGTTAGAGCATTGCTACTTTTAATTATTACAACTATCACTTTCGATTCGCGCGGAACGCAGCTAACCTGCAAATCGCGACGCGAACAAGGAGCAGGAACAGATCGCGCCGGTAATGACGCCCGTAATCGCCGGCCCGTCGGCCAGTGGATCGAGTCCATAGGAGAGGTCGCACAAAATTCGGAAACTTTAAAAGCTTATAACTCCGTTTATAAAAGATTTTGAGGTTCTAAAAGTGGTTCCATTGGTTTCCTCGTGAAATTTTCTTCTAAAAGCACCGCTCATAAAATTTAAAATATGACGAAATAAACATCAACATTTGCAGCTTTAGTCAAACATTGTACGTCCGACCTCTCTGATTGGTCCAAACCACTGTGCGTCGGCCAGAATACGAGGCGCTAATTTTCTTATTTTTTCGAGATTTACTTGGTTAGTTCTAATCTAGATCTAGTAATTACTTGAGCAGGAGACCGCAATCATAGCTGCAAAATGTCTGCAAACTTAAAGTCCACCGGACGGTTCGGCATGAGGCGAAAGTTTTGCGATGCCATGGAAAGGAAAAAATTTGATGAGAATCAAAAAGGATATCTGAGATTGGTGGGATGAAATTAGAGGACGGTTTTGATCTCCAAAATTTAGGAAGCCTTGGTTTATAACATGCTTCAAGAGAATTAAAAATTAAAATCTGACGCAATGGTGGCGTCTCTAAAAAAGGAACAAAGTTATATAAACTTTTGCTTTTCTTTGGACAGTAAGTGATATTTTTACCATGGTAAAATTAATTTGTAAGAGAGCGGTTCCAGCACTTTTCTTGAAAATTGTAGAGAATTGCTAATGATTCCACAAGGCGAATTTGCAAAATAATCCGTACAATCTGATGAATTGCTCAAACTGCTATAACTGCTCAAGTAACTATAACTGCTACTGAGCCGCTCACATTGCCTACTAGCTTATTGAAGCGAACTAGTGACAGCGCTAGTCAGAACTAGAGCTAAATTCGAAACGTGATTCTGATTTGTTCAGCACCCCAAACCAAACAAAAATGACGCATCCACGTATACGTATTCCATAAACCAACGTAGGGGCCTCACGCATTAAATCAAATCATGACTGGAAAATAAGCAGACGTTCGTCGATTTAGTTGGACAGTTATAGGTGTTTCCGATGGTCTGGATGATCAAAGCAGAAAGTAGACGAGCTCCGTCTTACTTGCTTTATGTAGACCGTTGCTCATGTTAAACAAAGTTTATTTGCATTGAATACAAAGGCGCCTTAACGGCGATGGGCTTACTTTTCGAAAGTTGAATCCTTAATCGTCGACAACAGAACTCTAGTTCGAACAAGTTTCTGTTTCTGTTTGTTCAACCGCTTCGCGAATGAAAAATTATTTTCGAAAAATAAAATATCCGCCAATAGTTTTTGGACAAGCTTAGATTCGAGGAGGAAGCCTTCCAGTGTGATAAAACTAACTGCATGTTTAAACCAACAACATGAAGTGTAATTTTTTTAGCATGAAGAAAAGGACTACTTACTGAAAGTTGTAATTACATGAAGATAAATAAATTGACATGTATTTAATTAAAAAAATTGAATAATTCTTTTGAGCTACCGTTTAAGTAAATTTTCAGATTTGAAAGTACAAGATACCTTTTTCTTGCGAATCTGAAAAATAGAGCTTGAAGTATTTTGATGAAACTTTGACAGCATTCAAGTGCGTTGCGTTGGACGAAGCAAAAATGCATTTTGTTCTTCGACAAGATGCCCATAGAAAATATTCATCATTACATTATGTTCGAGACCTGAGGAAAAGTTCACCGAGAACAAATACACAGCTTGGGTTCATCTCTTCTCGGTTTCTTCAATTTTCTTACAATGCGTTACGATTCCGCTGAAATGCCAGAACAACGTGCCTTCAAATCTGACACATTATCGACCAACAACATCATATATGTATCTCCACGCATTCCTCGCATAACTACCATTTCCAACGACATATTTGTTGAAAATTTATTCTGGCCAATGAACCAGAAAAGACTCGACTTTTTCCTCACCCAATGTGACATCACAGTCTGAATAACTAAGTAAATAAAACAATTCTTATCGTCATTTGGGACCGTCCCTGAACTCCGCAACGATCTTTTTCGGCATTTTTGACTCCCCCCCCCTCCCGCATTGTAACGCTCTTATGACTTAGATTATCCTTTAACACGTAAAAACAAAATCACGGAACCCTCTCCTNCCCCCCCCAGCGTAACGTATTTTTGGAACGGCCCAATATCTCTAATTTATAACTCTGTGTTGCAGCAGATTTTTGTGTCCATGTGATTTTTGTGTGATTTTTTTATCGATGATACATTTTTTCGACCGTTTATTTACTTCAACATGATTATCTAGAATCACTCGACCTCACACTGGGAAAAAGACACATTGAATCTAGAGTCCAGACTCTTAAAAACATCAACAAGAAAAATACTCTTGATTCAATCAGATTTGAGCTTAACTCAAGAACCAAGCCTCTTAATTTGAGCGGATTTCCTTTTGATTTTAGCTTAAATCTGATTGAATCAAGAGTCCTTTTTCTTGTCAATGTTTTCAAGAGTATAGACTCTAGATCCAATGTGTTTTTTTTTTTCCAGTGCACGTTTGCCCAGAAAGAATCCTCCCGCAGAAAAACCAAGCACACAAGATAAATGGGAACTTGGGTTGCATGCGCTTTCATGCGCGGTACTCGTACATTATTACATCTGGCTCGAGCACACCCTAACGAACTATTAGAATGACGTCAGCTCTTATGTCTATCGGCGTCGGGAGTCCCGTGGAGTGCGGCTAATAATAATTGTTCGCGCATGCGCCCTGACCGAGCGGTTATCGCGGACCATTTTTAACGCAGGTAACGGTCTGGAGTGCGGACGGCGATCTGCGAGCCCCTCGGATACTAGCCAGCCCCCCCCCCCCCCCCCNGAGACAACAACCGGTTAAAGGAAGTGATTCACCAAAGAAAGGTAGATGCTTTACCTGTGTAACTACTTTTTTACCTTCCCGGCAACGCGTCGACGGTCTTATGGAGCGCGGTTGCAGATTCAGCGTATGCAATGAAAAAAAAAAACACATTGGATCTAGAGTCCAGACTCTTGAAAACATTTACAAGAAAAAATACTTTTGATTCAATCAGATTTTTGCTTAAATCGAAAGGAAATCCGCTCAAATTAAGAGGCGTGGTTCTTGATTTAAGCTAAAATCTGATTGAATCAAGAATGTTTTTTCTTGTAGATGTTATTAAGAGTCTGGACTCTAGATCCAATGTGTTTTTTTCCAGTTTTATGTACAAAATAAGAGAAAATTAAGTCATTATAAAGGGGTTGAGGCTTATTAAAAACAAAATTAAAGCAAGAAGAAAAAAATCAATGAAGATAAAAGAAATGTAAAAGTCTTCAGTGCGTCTATAAATTCGAATAGAAAGAGATATTTTAAGTATTAAAAGAAAAGCTTTCAATTGAACAAGGTTTCTGAACTTTTAGAATACTCGATTATAAATACATAGCGCCCTCAGAAAGGTCGAAAATGTAGGTTCTTAACATCCGAATAACTGGTTATCAAAAGGAAGCTTCACGCTTGCGGCTTTAAATAAGACAGTTTGTAATTATTTTATCAGATTCTTGCCACATATACACACTACGCATTCATTCATGCATAAACATTTATATTCTGACCAATCGGTAGTGTGTTCGTGTGTGCATCGTGATTCGTGCGAGTCAGGTTCGAAACGTTCCGTCATCCATATCCATCAGTGTTTGAACTACCAATCTGGCAACGATGCATTTGCTTACTTTGCAACTGCATCAGTGGATAGCTTTGAGGTCTTCAAGAGTAGTCATTAATGACGTTTAATTAAGCGAAGAGCAATTGGAAGTTCATGTTCTCATGGCAGGATCTAACATTTGAATTTCTTAAAGCACGAGGAAGTAATAGATGAAAAGGATCAAGCTGCAAATTCATCAAGCAGGAACATCTTACATGCATTAGTCAGGCTGGTGATACCACCTTTGGATAAAGCTCTCCTCCAATCGAGGAAAAACTTGAGCCGTATTCCTGGAAATGGAGATGGCATTTCGGCTATATAGGAACGGGTTTTAGCTAGAAATGCACCAACAAAACGGCCAAATCGGCCTAAACACGGGATCCTACAATTTTCTCAGGGATAAAAGAGGGTCTTCCCAGACGCTCAAAACTGGATTTGGTCGTTTTGTTGTAGGGTCCTTTGTCTTATAGGTTAAAATTTGACAGGTATATATAAGTGCTTGTAGCGTATTTACAAAAATTTTAAAAGTGACAAACGGTAAAACTGGGTTGACATAAACAAAAAGGATGTCTAATGTCCATGGCTTGACCATACCCGAATGTGATAAGGGTTCGCGTTTCAACAGTAATATAACAAATGTGTTGCGCTACTTAGAGCGTCCGCCTAATATCATTATTTCTCCGGCTTCGTAAAATCCGATTGCGCGATTTCAAGCTTTAATAGATTGAAGAATAGATCGAAATTGACTGATTGGTTTTCCCAACGGCTTCGACTTACAGTGTCGAAACCCATTTTGAAGACTATTGCTCTGCGGTTTTCCAGACCGCAGTGGATCCCAACATCTAAACCACGCGATATTTTCCTGATCGTCCACACACCAACTCTCACACGAAGAACCTCACACTCATTCACTCGAAACAACCCGTTCATCTCACAAAAGTTCGGATCGCAGCGCGCCATGGAGATCATGTCTAAGTCTGCGCCTGCACTTAATCGGTAATTGAGTTTATAATTGAATTTGTGATTGACGGAGCAAAGCATGCCGCAGCGTGGCCTCTGAACGTCGCTTCATTTGAATGATTTCGGACTTTCTAGTCGAATTATCGGGGGCGCCGCCCCATTTGCGTTAGCCCTGCGAGTATAATTATCGCGAACATTGGTCCTGGTAGCCCGAAAGTTGGCTTCAGCTCGTGCGGCATGCTGCCATGTAAGGGCTTGCTCTCGTGGCGCGGCGGCGCATCGTGGGTTGTGATGCGAGAGAGCAGAGCACAGGTACACTCCAGAAACAATGATCAGGCGAATTTTCGGGATTCACTTAATTCTTAGGATAAATTACTTGTGTATCACCGTTGGAATTTGGACCAATCAGAATCAAGTATCTAATTATCAACAAAATTCTGAAGAAAACGAGCCAAATTCCGGATTAGGTTAAAGAAAGCGCGCCAATTGACCACTGCCGTGCGTAATATCATGCAAATTACCATACAAATATACAAAAATATGTGCACTTATTACACTTTACTGCACCATCATCTCACTGCGGTTGTTGTTGCTCGGTTGTTGTTTTTGTCGCACAAGACACCGCCATTTCGGAAAATTCGATTGCTTTTCGAGGTCTCTGGTACTCCCATCCAATTTTCGATCTATCTCCGGGGGTAGGTTGAAAAATTTTGGAATTGGTTCAAACACTGGTTGCTAATGAGCTCTACAGACCAATGAATTGGGTTGAAAAAAAAGTTCTTCGTTTGGATTTGGTCTAAAGAGTTAACCAAATCCACTCACGAAAATTTGCCTGAAATGTGCGGTGTAACTGATTTACTACGTAGAGGCGAGGGAGCAGCTAGAAAAGTTCGAGGGGGTGGATTCCCCACCCCTCATCCCTTTTTTGAGACTAATGGACAGCCTTGTTCCGAGCGTGCGTTTCTAATAATTGATGAAGGAAATAAATTCTGCAAGCTCTAAAGATCTACCACGACTGAAATTTTATCCGAAACACGAATGCGCTTGAATCGCTGTTAATTTTTTACACACATTAGCAATCCTCGCAAAAGAAGAGCCGCATATCTCTAAACAGAATTTCTCTTGGTGACACACGGCTTTTGGACAGTACGACAGCGCTGTTCAAGCCATCCACGCTAAGCAGCCTTTTACAATCCGTTTTACCGCCTCTTCCCACCTCATAAAACTGTCGGCCAATTGAAAAACAGTCATTGCGATCCAAGGGCTGTAATACTCTAACGAGGCAACTCTCAAGGATACCTTAATCGCAGGGTCAAGAGCATTTCACACCAAGTTCAAGGATTGCGGCAAACGGAAGTGACTGGCTGAATGTGCAGCCACCGAGCAAGTTGTGAATGAGGCCAAACTGCTGTGGGAGAGGACCTTTAACCCGCTTGTTCCGACATTTTTCCGCCGCGGTGTTTTAAGTGTTGGAGCACGAAGCGTCTGGTTCCAAACCCTCGGCTTTCAGCTTCTGGTCGAAACCTGGCGCCGTGCATTTCACTGCCAGAATGGCTTTCAGAATGTGCATTGCAGATCATGTGGAAGCCCTACTTTAAATCGGTGCATTCTTCGTGGGTTGGGAACTTGGGCTGTTGTGCGAGAGGAGGCTGCCACGCATTTTCTGAGTTCCTAGCGCTTGCTCTAGCATCGCGCTCCCAAGATCTTTGATGCGTTCCTTTTCTCCTGCTTCTTTGCCGATGAGAATTGAAAATTTCCGCCGAAGACTAGCTTGCTACGTCAGTCAAACATTCTCTGTAGCTATTCTTGTTTTTAAATCGTCAATCCTCATTTTATCTTGGAGAGATTCTTCTTTATTTCAGTAATAATCCCTCTCAACTGCTCAAAGTACTCTCCGATTGAAAAAAAAAATCCCTGCAGAACCTATTCTATAATGTTGCCCGAAGTACCAAAATGTAGATGCGATAAATAGAAAAAAAACCTTTGCAAGGTTTATTCAAAGCAATAAACTATCAGGTACTCCCTTCCCCATACGTATTGTTTCTCATCAACTAAAATAGCGAGTCAACCTCGCCGTCTCGGATGGTTTAATATTGCCTTCTTCTAATAAGTCTAAAAATATTGTGTAAGTAGTGATAGGATATGTCCATGTGAAGTTTACCTTCTATTTCTAAGTAGGCAAGGAACCTATCGCTTCATATGAACACTCATTCATTCAAATTACGACAATATCTTATCAAAGATATCCAGCTTTTTTCAAAAATGAAAAAAATTTTAAAAAATTATTATATAACAGACACAATTTTCGAATCAATTACCGATATAAAAACGAGCTTTTTAGATTCACGGAAGATTTTTTTATGATAGTTCTTAAAAAAAAAAAAAAAAATCCTCCTTAATCATTCAACACAGCGATTTGTCCTGACGTTTTCTCGATGGAACTGCAATAGCACATATTCAACAATGAAGGGTGGCATCAGATAATATCAAAATCGGAATCAATGGAACGCAGCTCCACGTTTACGCTTGCGCGAGTATTGCTTCCTGCGGCTACTTTCTCCGAAGCAAAGCTCAACGCTCAAAGCCCATAGCGCATCGGTCAAGTGCAATGGCACAGCTGAGCCATCGCTGGAGGACGGGACCGCATCGGTGATTGTTGACCGTTGAGCACGCGATAAATCGGAAACTTTGACACCAGGACACGAGACACTGCTGTGCCGTTCTCGTCTTAACCGCTTTAATCAAACGCCGGCGAGCGTGTTGCCGCGTCTTGTAAAAAAAAAAAAAAAAAAAAAAAAAAAAAAAAAATCATCTACCTTTGATGACAATCGCGATGTGGGAAAGATTCTATTGGATGATGATTATTAGCGCAACTTTACCATGTAACTATGTTCTAGATTTTTCATTGTTCTCTTTGAATTCATAGAAATTAACGAGCGTAAATCCAGTGAGTCCTGCACAGTAAAAAAAATTAACCAAAATCTAGTGGAAACATGGGAAGTAAAACACGAAGTAACACAAGCTGTTGGTTGATTTTTTGTGCGTTAGTTTTCCCTGTCTCAAATCGACCAAACCTTTGGGTTGAAGGGACCAAGTACGTGGGTTTAAAATATTCAACCTCGTTAAATATTAGTTGCCGGCCCTCACGATCGAACCTGAGTCACATCGGTGCGAGTGCAAGTCGAGACCTCAAATCATTTGGAGGAAAATAAGAGTATATAAGTTCGACAGGACACGTTCTCCATGATCTCATGTCTCAGAGTAGCTCTCAGTTTGGGTCAATTTAACACGAAAGTGTGTTGAACAACCAAATCCTTTAGTTTGATCCGACACAAAGAAAGTAACACATAGTAACACAGGAAGACATCAAACACGGGAGTTTTGAGCTGTGTGCATACTTTCAGAAAAACTGTTTACACCATTCGGAGCTCAAAGTAAAATGAATGAAGCATAGCGGTAATCGGATATTGTTGTGATTGGCGGCGGAGAAATGTGAAGTGTAGGATGGATTTGCAGCGTTCCTGGATTTGCCGTTGTTTTATTAATGGAAGGATGTTTTAATCAGTAGCTAAGAGATTCTTCGAGTCCGTTCTCAGTCGGTGGACGGTGTTTCGGCAACCTGGTGGATGAAATTCCTGCAAAGGCCCGGCCGTGAAAGGGTCATTGGTGGAATACGAAAGAGGAGAGAGAATACGAGGTGGAAACGGCGCGGACGCTGTACAGCACGTAATGAGGCAGCATTTGATTTATCAGTCGACCGATCCGTGCCGCGAAAATGTTCGACAGCCGCCGCGCCGCTCCGTGCCGTTGCCGCCAAACCTGAGACGCCCAAGTCAGAACGCCGTCATGGAAACAACTTGTCCAGGGTTGCAAACTACACTTGCAGCAGAGATTTTCGAGTGCGATTTCGCAGAGCAAGGTCACCGAATCAATTAATTTCCTCAGTTCAAGCCATCTAGAGTTTTCATTGGAACACGGTGCAAATTTCAACAATATCTCGTCACCTTCCAGGCAAAGTATCACAAGCGCCATGCGACGTTTAAAAATTTCCGCCGCCATTTTATTTTTTTACTGAGAAATTGTTGGTTGAATCTGTTCGAAAATTTCACTAAATTTTATCGGCAGCACAAAGAAAATTCGGTGTAATTTTCGGACAGCTTCGTTGAACAATTTCTCTGTAAAAAAATATAATGGAGGCGGTAATTTTTAAACGTCGCATGGCGCTTGTGATACTTTGTCTGGAAGGTGACGATCTGAGAAAATCATAAACGTCCGATTGTCATTCAGACGCACTTCTGCTAAACGGAACCAGAGACAAGATGGGAAGAAGGGGTGTGCTTCTTAGTCGAGGGCCGTAAGAATGAATGGGAACTATAAAGCGCCAGTGACGTCGGAGGCGGCGACGATGTGACGACGGTGAGCACACGGGCACAGGAGTGCTCTTTAACTCATGAGCCCTGCCCACAAATGCTCGTTCCCCATGCCCACAGCTCATGAGTTAGCATAAAGTTGGCGCTTAGTTCCGTATGGTAGAATGATAAATCTCGCTTTTCTAATTCCCCAAAAGGAATCAAGCCCACTTTTACATTGTTTCTTATGCAACTCACCACGAGTACACTACATCTTTCCCACTCGTCTGTAGTTCCGTTTAGCAGAAATACGTCCATTCACTTAAGGTAAGGAAGGAGGAGGTTAAAAATATCTCGAAGAACCAGCATAATTGTTGAGTTCAATGAAGGGGCGATTCTAAGGCAGAATTACGTCAATTCACTTAAGGTAAGGAAGGAGGAAGTTAAACATATCCCGAAGAACTAGCATAATTGTTGAGTTCAATGAAAGGGCGATTCTAAGGGAAATAATGAAAATCCAATGAGATGGAAATTTTTAGTTCAGTGGGCGACCAAAAAAGTCATCCAGGTATATTTTTAACTCATATGGCTTTTATCATCTTCTTTAAAAGCTAACTCGTTAAATTACAAAATATTCTAATTGCGTAATTCTCAGACAATCAATAAAAAGATAGACATTTTTTGGAGAACTTACTTGAAAAAGGAGAAAATTATCGATTTTAATAACACTAACTTTGCGTCAGAGTAGATACAATTCATAATTGATTTAAAATCATCTGAGTGCCCGAATCATATTAATTAGTCTAAAAAATACAAAAATGCTCTCTGTAATGGATTTAACTGTTCGTGCAATTATAGGCGTAGAAAACGACACTCATTGCATTTGCATGGTATAAAATGTACTTTAATTAATTTACGTAGATTATAGGATTGCAAGAACGTTTGTCTATTTTCAAGGGGGAGGAGGCAACACTGCTCGTAGGAGTGCGTACATATTGTAGCTCATTAGGGCCGATTTCGCGGCTCTCAGCCGACACGCGTTTTGAAATGTTTGCGGGCTTTGCCAGAAACGGAACATTTAATCATTGCGACGCAACGTGAAAAATGCACGGACGATTGGTTTTTACATATGGAAAAAATTACCGTTAAAAGGATTGCGCTCGTGATGTAAAGTGCGTAGAAAGTTGGCGCCTCTCATGCGTGTTCAAAACAGTTTGTGAATTAAATCCTGGTTCATGCTGACACCAATTCCGCCTCAGAGGAGATAAAGTTTCACGATGAGGTGTGGGCACGGTGATAGTATTCAGTGACGGAGCTGATCGCTGCATCGGTGCATTCGGGTAGCTAATATGATGAAGAGCACCGTAAATACTTAGTTCTGTTGATTTTTAAAGGTAGATGAAAACCAATTTTATGATGTGAAATCAGCTTTTGCATGACGTGGAGGTTCAACAAGGAAGGCGGTATGAGGCTCTAAGAATACCTAGTCTATCAGTTTTACGCAGAAACGCCGACAGATTAAATAGTGGTATTGATGAAAACCGATGAACAACAAAATCGGAACGTAACACGAAGTAGCGGGGCGTGTTTTGCGATGTATCGATTGATCTGCTATTCAAACCTATGGAAAAGGATCGATAAAGAGGGTGTTCGCAACGAACACCTTAAGAATCGATTTTTTACCTTAGCTTCAAATGGGATAATATCGATAATCGATCATTCACGCCTCGCCACTGGCTGACACGCTCGTCGCGCAAGAATACTGCCAGAGACTTCAACGCACGGTAAAGAAAATAGCGACAGTCAGCAGCGCTATTGCGCTTGCGCACCTGCAATAAACACCTCTGCTAAACATACCAATTCTCCCCCTATTTTATTTGCACGCTGTATTTTGTCGTGAGCTATTATTCCTCATTATTTTAGAATTAGGAACGTACGTAATTTAAAATGATTACCAGCAACATTGATGCAATACTTAAAACATGTCTGCTAAATTGTGGTATTCAATTTTTCTGACTAAGCTAAATGTTGATACATTTAGTTCAAGAGTTTTATAGTTTTTAGAGAAATGTTTTTTTTTTCGAGCTGATAGGAAAGAAGTGAGGAAAATCCATGAAAATTAAGTACTTAATGAAGGAATCACGACTGCATACGCGCAATGTTGTCCTCGTGGATAAAAATCATCCTGATAAAACAAAAGTTATTTCTAAGGAATGAAGCTTAAACATCTTAATGTGCGCACCGGAATAACTCAGAAATTCACTTCTATTTTCACAAAATTATACATTTTACGATCAATTAAAAAAGTAGCGCATTATTGTGCTCCCCGCTTAATAAAACAAACCGCGGCAAAGCCATGATCACCTGGCCAATTTGGTCTAGTGTGATCAGTAAATCTGACCCTGGGTCAATAGGTCCCAGGTCAATAGAGCCGAATCCCGTTGAGGATGACGGATTTTGAAGGAATCGGTGATTCGGTCCACTGACAAATATTTCTCCCGGCCCTAATCCCTGAAATGTTGAATGCCTAGAAAATGATGGCTGTGTCTATTTTCTATTTGGTATCATCTATATCTTCCGATGGCTGCAGGTTTCTGACAGAATATATGGTAAATAAAGAACAACAGCAGTAGCAGCAGCAGCAGCAGCAACAACAACAACAACAACAACAACACCAACAACAACAACAACAACAACAACAACAACAACAACAACAACAACAACAACAGCAGCAGCAACAACAACAACAACAGCAACAACAACAACAGCAACAACAACAACAGCAACAACAACAGCAACAACAACAACAACAGCAACAACAGCAGCAGCAGCAGCAGTAACAACAACCACTACCAACAACAACAACAGCATAATCGGTCCTCCGGCCCGCAGCTGGTAGCATGTCGATTTTTGAATCGTTGTCGAATGACCTTGATCGATGAAAGGCATTGCTAAGATGGGAATATACCAATAAAACTAATTCGTATTCGATAACTTTTCACCTTTCCAGGTGAAGGTGGTCAAATCACTCGCTTCTACAGGTGCTTGTAGTGGTGGGGCGGCGGCGAGGCGCGGGGAGTGAATCTCCGAAAATAAAATGGGCGTTAGTTTTTGCCCGACGCTCGCAAACGGTTCCAGTTGTAGCCGCGCGTGGACACGACGCGAGACTCCCGCAGCTCATTAAATCGCCTCGCTAATGAACTTTCCAACGAAAGATACAAGCGAATCTTGCGTGAAGCTGCCGACGCGATGACGACGAGCGGATTGAAACAAAACGGCAGCCTCATCAAGTCATCATCCCGCACCTCTCTCCTCTTCCCCGCCGACCGGCAAGCAGAGACTGATATTGCTGAGAAATTGTGCAGCTGAATATTCCAGATCTTCCCTCGTTTTTTAAGGAATAAACAGTGCGCGGATGGTTTTACCAACCCGCTCCTTGAACAACCAAGTTACCTACTCTCCGGAGAAGTTGACCATCATTAAATAATTAGATGATGAATTGATGAATAGAGTGACTTTGGGAGGTTGTAGTCAGAGATAAGAGACCCTCCACTACTGGCCTCTTGGCGTCTTGGCGACGGGTGGAAGCTCTTACTTTCGGGAATTCTACAGTTCCTTATGGACAATTATGAGGGAGCAACAGTCATCGCCCTAATTTCGGCTGTTGGCCTACCTACATGGTGGATGCTGAGCTTCGGGTGACGTCATGAGCCAAACAAGTTTCTCAAACCTCGGCTTGTTTGTAAAACGAAACTGCCAACACGTTGTTGAACATCAACCATGCATGTAGGTAACTCAACAGTAGAATGCTGAAGTCCTGAAAGTAAAAGCTTCCACCCTGGCGTGAAGAAACTAGTGGAGGGTCTGGTTGTAGCTCACCAAATTCGGAGGTTGCGCCGAAGGATTTCTCTCAGTGTAGAATTTGCTCGCCTCATAGTTCATTTTAAGATCGTGTTTTAGCAGATCCGCTGAGCCTAAATAAGTACAACTTGATGACCCATCTAATTTCTCCTCATAGGCAGCAACTATTTTTGCATCAGAGAATTGAGTCACAAGCCGGAATATTATTGATAGGTACATTTGTAAACTTTGATCATCAAAGTACAAATTCGTAACCAAGTGTGGAATCATCAGGGTGTGCGGCTTGCCCCCCCCCCTTACAGAAATCTATCACTTGGCTCCTCCCAAGAAACGTGAGGGATTTTTCAGAGTAAATGCCTGGCATATGTATCATGTTAAAAATTGTAGTTAGATCAATTTTTCGGTGCAAACAGCTTAGAATCGCTCCTGAGGCGATTCAATTTTTCAAAAATGGTCGATGGGGGCCTTTAGAAACCCTCTTTAAAAGCTAGGAAATTCTCCTGCGCCCTACTCTGGAGCAAGGGGAGGTCTGCAGAAGCAGGTAAACCCCCCTTAGTGGAGTGTTTTTTGGACCCCCCCCCCCCACCTTCCT